>PVKM010012705.1:0-31283 GCA_004027735.1 Carollia perspicillata | reverse complement strand
GTTACCTTCTGTCTTACAGCGGCGTTGTCATCCAAGAGCTCTGTTTCATAGATGTGACAACACAATGAATAGGGTTTTCTCCAGGTGTGTGAAAAGGCCAAAGCAACCTTTACAACAGGAAGCTGATGAGGTGGCAGGATTCAAATAGCCTCCCTAACAGATAACCGGTTTGGCTGCCTCTGATATCAGCCCACTCTTCAGCAAGGCGTGTGTTTCTGTTCAACTTGATTTCTGCTTTGTTCATTGGCACTCAAACTAAAACAAAGAAAAAGGCCCACATACACTGAATGGATGGGTGGGATATGGGTGCCCTTGAGCCATTTATGAAGAGTCCCTGTCTTCATGATGACTTGGGTTTCACAGAGACTTAGAAAAGTGATTTGATAGGATCTTAAAGAGAATCACTGTGAGAGTTTAAAAGTTAAAAAGAAACATGTTGGAAATCATCCGTAAAACTTTAGGAAAATGTTCTTTTCTGAGCCATTGTATTTCTATAGTTTGGCATGAGGTTAATTAGTAATTGGAGTAAATGGCTAAAGTCAAGTTTTTCATTTGCTCAGAAAAAGCCATTGTGACAATGATTTCGGAATGGCAGGCAGAGTTCTGTGTGAAATGGTTGTTTAACCACAAGCAAGGTGTCTAAGTGGCTTGAAATAAACAGCAGGAAAGTGTTGCAGCAGGTAGAAAACATTGGCTTCCATTTCCTTGGTCCGTTCCAGCAAATGTTTGCTTCAGGGGAAGAGAACAGCTTTGCTCTCCAGCACTCTCAAAAATCACTTTGCAAAGTAAAAACAAAACAAAACGAAAAAATAGGCCCGGCATTCCAAAGCCCTTTTCTCCCATATCTCCGTGACAGATGAACCGACGTCACATAAATACAGGGCTGGGCAAAAGGAGTTTTACAGTTGTATGTGAAACACGAGAGTTTATTCTCATATTATTATTCCCCAATTACTGTAGTTTTTCCATATAAACAACTATAAGCCTACCTTTGCCCACCCCTATGTATAAGAAGACAGGAGTTTTTCCTGGATGGCATAGTCCGACAAAGCAGAAGTGAAAACAGGGCCATTTGAAAATAGGTCCCGCTGGAATGCTTTCATGGGAGAGCTGAGGAGGAAGTAGAGTGGTCTAGGATGGCTGGCTCTTTCTTTCTGATGCTCTGGCTCACACCATTCCAGGTTTGTTCCCTGGAGGCGTTCCAACTCAGTCTGAGGTTCTGCCCACGTGTCATGCGAAGCTCCTGCCTGTCTGGCCTGATACAGTACCTCCCTGCACAAAGGAGGGGAAAGAGAATTTTAAAATCTCCTGGCATTTGTTTTTCTGTCTTCACCTGTTAATTTTCCAGATTTTTCAAATATATTTTCCCCAACTTCACCAGTTTCTACCACCCTTTTGCCCCAACTTATGTCATCTGGAGGAGATGCATAGTACAATTATGGGCTTTAGAGTTTGATACCTTCTCTGCTGTTTTCTAGATGTGGGACCTTGAAAAAAAATCACTTACCTAGAAGTCTTGTTTTCAACAACAACGAAGTGGAGATAAGGAAAATAATGGTTTATTTTGATAATAAGTGTGATGATTTGGGAAGAGTCCCTCACCATGCCTGACAGATAGTAGGAGAAAAACTGTCTTTCCCTTTCCTGGAATTCTCCAACTCTGATTTTACGATCATTTCCCAATTAATAGTCATTTTCTGGAAGCTGGAGATGTTGGGTCCAGGTGGTTGGAAGAGGGAAGAGAGCTCTTTTGACGTTCACTTGGGTGTGTGTTTCCTTCCAAAGTCTGAGTATCCAAGTGGGAGCTGCTATTATAAGAGAGGTCTCTCACTTTATTCCACTTTAGATTTGTATTTTAAATTGGACGAAGTGAAGTAGGATCAGTCTCTACTTAGCAAGTAGTCATTTCTAACAATGTAGCATTTGACATGGCTTACAACTTTTTCTTTTGAGATGGATTACAGTTAGACTTAGCTCATATACTCAGTTCTGGACACACTCTCTTACTATTTGGGCTCTATATTGCCAAATTAGCTGTTCATCCTTCATGGGAAAAAAAATTAGTGCCACTCTTCATCATTCCGGGCTCAATGGTGAGGAGGTGTCGCTGCTATTGCTCCACACAGAGTCCGTCATCATTTTTCCTTTCCTCCTGGCTAAATGCCCAGGCATTCAGAAGTGTAATGTTCAAGCGTGGTTATCCATTAGAATTACCCGGCTCGCTTTTAAAACACTTCCATGTCTTGGTTGCTCCGTAGATGAATGAAATAAAAAACTGTCAGGGTAGGGCCCAGGCATAGGTATTTTAACAGCCCTTCAGGTAACACCAACATGCCTCCAGGTTTGGGAATCACTGATGGGGAAAACAGACCTTCAGCCCTGAAAGGGTTATTATTTCATAATAACTCCAGGTCTCAGACTAAAATCAATTTTGCCATTTTAGACATATTTTTCCTTCGCTTGGTGCTTTGTTTCCACTGTCCTGTGTTTCTTAAATTATCTCTTGAATTATTCGAGTAAACCCACCAGGCTATGTTGTTAATAAACAGTGATGTAGAAACAATTCAAGGAAAACCAGACACAGAGTTGAAATTGAGCCCATGGTCAGGTGAGTGGTGGTTGAGTGAGGAGGTTTGGGCTGGGCTTCAGAAGCAAAATTCTAAAATAAATAAAAAACACAGAGAAGCAGCCCCATTTTGAGAAGTGTGCACTCGGGTATGGAAGAGCCACATCCAGCCTCGAACTGACCTTTTGCATGTTCTTTTGTTTTCTTACAATCTAATTTCCACACAAAACCCTGTGTGATCTAAAAATAGAAATCATTTCTGTGCTTAACACAGTAAGAAGCTTAACACAGTAGCTTCTCACTATGTACAGAATGAAATCCAAATTCTGTTCCATGGACAGCGAAGCCCACCGCTTACCTCTCTGTCCCCTGCCTACACCCTCCTCTGTGTTTGTTACTCTCCCCTGGTCACCCGACTGTCTTCTGTCTTTTAGGAACATGGGCTCACTCTCAACTCTGAGCATTTGCTCATGTGCCCCCTTTTTGGGGTCCTCTTTACCCATACCACAGAGGGGCCTGTTCCGATCCGAACTCCTGACCACAGCAGCTCTGGTGGGCCCTCCCATCTCACATCTCTCACGCCTTCTCGGTGGCGTTGCTTCCTCACACTGTCACTCTCTCAAATCATCATGTTCATTTTGTTCCCTTCCTAGAATGTGAACTCTGCAACCTTCGACTTGTTCATTGTTGTGTCTTCAGCATACTGCATGGTGGCCCACATGTTCCTCAGCAAAAATAAGAAAAAGTGCCCCTCTCGACAGACACAGGGCTGCAGACCCATAGCTCTCTGAGTCGCTTTGACTGATTTATAAAGTATTTCTTCTTTCAGGAAGATGCAGACCTCCATTGAGATGTACAGGCAAATGGTGGGTTTCATATCTGTTCTTACTTGTTCTGTACAAATGGTAGCAGGTGGCCAGAGTGCCTGAAATGTGGTAAACACTCGTAGATAGTAACTTATTTTTCTTTAGAGATGGGGTCTTACTGTGTTGCTCAGGCTGTAATGCAGTGGCTATTCACAAGTGAGATCCCACTACTGATCAGCACAGGAGTTTGACTGGCTCCATCGGGCCAGTTAACCCCTCTTTAGGCAACTTGGTGATCCCCCACTCCTGGGGGGTCACCGCATTAACGCCAAACTTAGGACAGACACCAGATTGGCATAATGTCCGACAGCCTAGAACTCCTGGGCTCAATCGATTGTCCTGCCTCAGCCTCCTGAGTAGCTAGAACAAGAGGTGAGTGCCATGATACCAGGCCAACAACTATTTGTTTATTGAATGATTTTAATGAGGTAGCTGTAGTAAAGTTCATGAGCAGAGTACATTCTCCTGGGTCTGGACGTGGCAAACGAGGCTCAGCAGCAAGCCAGCGGTGAGCTGGCAAATGAATAACAAACCGACCTCCAGAAGAAACAATCACCACCACCTGATTTTTCATGTCTGCCAATTTCTGTGGTGTAAACAGCCCCATCATGGCCCATTTCAAGCTCTTCACATACTGTCAATGACTCAAAAAATTCCTGAAAACTTAGTACTTTCACAAGCTATTAAGATGATGTCAAATGGCTCATACCAGCTCCCACAGAGCCAATCGACCCCCTACCCAGTGTTGAACCTTGGGCATCTCAGATTCGGCATCAGAGACAATAGCTGATCCTGCCCTTCCTTGCAGCACAGGCAGAGGCTGCTTCTATGTTGTCTGTTGGCACCTTGGTGTGTGTGTGAGAACAAGGAAATGGCCTGGCTTCTAGGTGGAATGGGGAGCCCCAAGATATTTTTGAAAAAAGAGAGGAGGAAAACAAAATTCAGGCTGGTGCCAGTCATCTAATTCATTGAATCTTGCTCTCTTCATCTACAAAAGAAATAATTTGGACTAAATATTCTGCATTTTAACTGACCAAACTAGCATTCTATATTTGATATGGGAATTCATGTGAAGCAAGGGGAAAGCTAGAAGGTCTGTGGTTTCTACGTGTGAATGAGTTTGCACTATGCATGTAAGTAATATATCAATCTTTCTAGGCCAGTGAGTAACACAATTTTTTTCTAGATGATTTAGGTCAAATTTGCCTTGAAACTAAAACAGAAGCTTAAGAACTTCCCCAAATGCCAAGGACACTGTTAATAACAACCCAACTCTTGTCATATTTTTTCTATCAGAGCTTGTATACTGATTTTCCTCTTTACTTCTCCACACACCCCATTTGACATCCTTTGTTTGACTCTGGATTTCAAGCAAAATTTCAACACGTGCCCAGCAACTCAGACAGAAAGGAAACCCAAGCCCTCGAGCTGGAGAAGCATAAACCACTGTCATCAGGGGCTCAGTAACAGCTTTAAGAGTTATAATTTCTGATGTTAAGCTATCACTTTGCTGGGCAAATACTAGTGTTGAAATATATTATTATGACCCCTCTCCCCACTTTAACCACCGGAACAAATATCCAGCTTCCCAGAAAAATTCGTGTGTGCATGGATAAGACCGGAGCCCTTCACTGCAGCTTTTAGACAGTGGACACCAAGCTCTAATAGAGTCTGTCATCCTCCCATGAGCCACTGAATCATGTTTATATATAACTTGCATATTAAAAAGCATCAGCCAAAGTCAATGGTGCTGATATAAAAATATCTTAATAGCTAGTAACTGACTAATGAATACTACTGTAATAACAGTTTAATTTGAAGAATTCTGACAGCTGGTTGCTTTGATGAGCGTGGTTTCCAAGGAGTCCTAGCCCCATGCTGAGAACATCTCCAGCCTGCTGATTGATAGCAGCAGTGCAGAACTGTTTAATGTCACCACCTCTCAGCTAAAGTAATAATAAACAGGAATGTTATGGTTTATTTTTCTGTATGAATTGTTCAGGCTCTGTATGGTAAGTACCAGCTCAATAGGGGATAATAGCTGCCGTTCTCCTGGGAGTTGTAACTGGAGGTGAGCCTTTTTTCTTTCTTTTTTTTTTATCAGCAAGATTTATATATCAGAATGGATGCAGAAATTATTGGTTTTCTGGTAGGTTTGTTTTATTCTTTTACACAGCTCTTGCTCATCCCATTCTGCTTAGCAAATGTAATTATTCTGGTTAAGATGTGGCTTCCCTATTATTTCTCAACTTCCCAAGATAGTTTCAAGCAGACAGCTAGGGCATGAAATGTATGGTTCTACAACTATCTTAATTATACGGCGTGACTCTGTGTTTGATATGAAATAGCAATGTCTGGGAAGTGAATTTAATCTCTACAGATTTAGGACGTTTGCCAAAAAGATTCATTGATTTTTTTTTCCAGAAGTACCATCTTTTATTGTATAAGTGTCAGAAGCTTCAAATTATTAGGAAATGTGTCAGGAAGCTCAAAGTATAATAACATTCTTTGGAGAGCGTGATTCCGAAGACAGTGCAATGAAATGTTCCAAAAGAAAACATGTCTTATGTTCTTAGAGAATAAATCTGTGGGATTCGTTTTAATTTGTCATTTTGAACAGGACGAGGCCTCCACTGGGTGCTTTGATGTGAGAGCCCTGGGTATGATATACAGCCATTCCTCGGTCACCCAGAACCTTATAAGCTCAGAGAGCAGAGTCTTCAACAGTGTTGGGACAGAAGATACTGACTCGGGATTTGAAGCTTCAGAGCTGAACTACGAAAAAATCACTGGGATTTGTCCCGGTGCAGAGGTCATGAAGAGGGGAGGTCATAAAAATAGAAGACAACATTCTGAGCTGTGCTTCTTAGCTCAGTTAGAGCTTTTATAGGTCCTCAAATCAAGAGGAAATCCTTAGCATTGGACACTGTATTTCTTAGAGTGATTTTTATTGCAAATAACAGAAAACCTACTAAAAGTGACTTTAAAACAAAAAGAATATAGTGGTTCACATATCTGAAAAGTCCACAAGTTGAATGGGCTTCAGGCAGGTAGGATTCATGAGGGTTTGCATTCCTTTTATTATTCTCCTCGTTGTGCTCTACTGGCCCTGTGTGCTGGATTCATTCATAGCTGGCTCCTACCCATACCCCACTCCATCCTTTGCCTGGAGACCACAAGGTAAAGTCCTAAGATTAATGCAAATTTGACTGCCCCTCTTATCAGAGGGTTAAATGTCACTGGTTGGCTTAGCCATGGAAACTCATGGATGCCCAAATGGAAATCAGGAAACGTTAGGGAGAACGCAATGGATGCTGGTGAGGCTGTTGACAGCCAGGTTTGCAGAGACGGGCATACTTGACTTCTCTGAAAAAATAAAATTTGCCTCAATGGCCAGAAGGTACAGATCCTATTTCAAACCTCTGCATTCCATTGTGTTAATGTTTTCAAGCTTGACTGAAAATGTGTAACCAGTCTTTACAGCCCAAACAACATAGTCTAATTATTCAGCTATTACTCAGGAGTTCATAGTATGATTCCATTTGAGCTTTCCAGATTCAACTTCCACTGTTTTTCAGCAGGAACCCTACTTCCCAGCTATGCTGTTTTTATCCTCTCTCCATGCCTTTGCTCTTACTCTTCACCCATCCTTTGTCAGTGTCCATTTCTCTGAGCAGTCACACCTGACTCAGCCCTGAACGTTCAATTACAAAAGACATGGTATAGTAATTATGAGTGCAGGTGCTTGAGTAAGACTGTGTAGGTTCAGGCTCTGCTCTGTTAGCTCAGCCACAGTTTTCTTGTGTTTAAAGTGAGAATACAGTGATATCTAACTCAAGTGTTATTATTGTAAGCATTAACTGAGTAAAATATGTAAAAAGTTTAAAATAATGCCTGGCTTTTAGCAAGCATTCAGTAAATGTTAGCTATTCCTATAACGCTCTATGAAATCATTCTTGGACCCTTCCACATAGCTCCTTCCTTTAAATTACTGTACTGTTTTGGCCTGAATTCCTTATACTTAGGTACATAGTATTTTGTACGGTTAAATAACTATTGATGGGAAGATCCTATTAAGTACTTCTTTTCCTGAACAAGCTCTAATTCAGTGTCATAAACCTGCATTGTAGGTGTCTAGCAAGTACATATTGAAGAAATGAAATGTGGCTTAGAATACTCCTATGCATGTTCAAAAAGGATCAAAATCAGTCAAAAGTACAAACTAAGAAAACCCACTGGAAATTAACTTCTTCAAACAAACATTGCTTTGTGTACAGTAAACAAAAAATTACGTCTCTAGAGCCAGTGAAAAGTTGATCTGTTAGCTATATAATTCACGTTTAATAATTCCATTTGAAGATATTTATTGAAGATTGCATTGGCTTCCCTTCTATCAGCATATTCTTGGGCAGTATAGGAGGTGCAGCGAAGTTGGAGGTGAATAAGAATCCCCGACCTAACAGAAAGAGCAAACATTTAATACGCAAGGGCGAAAAGAACTGTATAAAAATGTATGAATCCTATGCATTGAATAGACATGAGTTTATCAGTTTGGAATACAGCACAGGCTTCCTCCTTTCCCCAGATGTATAGATGAACATTAGCACTGCGATACACAGAGGGCTGTTGTGTGTGCACTCTATGTATATAACAATAGGTATCTGTATATGCTATATACTTGCCTACAGTACTTCCTCAATTCTCACTTGATATTCATCATTATGTTATAAAGTCATACAATTAAAGGCCCTCTCAGTTAATGGTTGAGCAGATGAAACTTAAGAGGAGTTAAATATTTTCAGGATCAGATACCTAGAGAGGGATGGAGCTGATAGCAGGCCCTGGAACTACTGGTTCTATGACTAGTCTCACCTTTCTATTTTCTCCACTTTGTCTCCTCTCTCTCCCAACACTTGCAATATCAAGTGCTGCTAACACATATTTGAAGAAGAGAAAAAGGTGAGCACGTGAATATATTTGTGATAGCAAGTGTAGCAGTCAATACCTTTCAGACCTATCCAATTAAACATAAAAAGGAAATGTATTGACTTGGCATCTGGCTATTGCAAATGATATTTATTTAGGTCTCTCTTTTGTCCTTCATGTGCAATTCCCTATTCATCCTTGGAGGTTCAGTTTAAGTGTGACTGGACTTTGAGCTTCCTTCAGTAAGCATTTCTGGGTCATTCTTCTAAGTTTCCTTTCCCCTTTGTTGAGCTCAGGTGCTCCTTCAGGTGCTCCTTAAGGAGGGAGCTCATGCATGAGCTCCTTTAATCAGGGTCTTTGCCACATTCATCTTTGTATATTTAGTGTCTAGTTCAGTACCAGAGTGGCAGGTGGGGAGGGATAGAGAAAGGGGGACACGAAAGAGAGAGAGACAGACAGAGAAAGAGACACAGAGAGAGAGATAATATTACACAGTGCCTTTCAAATTACTTTTCAAAATATAGCTTCCAAGTTCCATTCTTGGACTCCATGAGAAAAAGAAATTCAAAGAAATTCTTTGACATCCTTAGTGTACATAATACAACTCTTTTATCTATGGAAAATTAATAGTTGCCTTACCTATGGATTAAAGCCATGGGAATAAGAGTAGTTTAAAATCATATAGGTGTATAGCTCTGCAAAAAGTAGAGAGCTAGACCAGAAGCCAGCGTTGTGGGTTCCCGGTGTGGCTTTTTTTCTCTGTCTCATTCATAATTACAAAAGAGGAGTCTTATTCTAGGTATTTCAAAGGTCCCTTCTAGTTTTAAGATGTTATGTTATGAAAACAGATGTTCATAGAATAAACAACAATAGTAACATATTATAGGCAAAGAATCAGATTATGATGAAGCAATTAGACAAACTCAAGACCCTAGTACACCAAATATTTCAGAATAAAAGGCCCTTTACTCTAGATGGCTAACTGAATAGAAGCTCTGTGTGAGTACTCATGACAATGGCATGCATGGACATAAACGTGGTATGCAGCAAATCAGGACAATCATGCAGGTTTTTGTAATGTAAAACTATTTAAAAACAACAAAGGATGAAGAATGAAACACAATTTAAAGATAAAGGGACACATGAGACTCACATACTCAAGGTTCCTGGCTTTAGTGACAATGATAAAAGGAAATTTATTTTCTCTGGGATGCGTTACAAGTTATTTGTAGAGACTGAATACTATTTCAATTCATTTATGTAGAGGCTCCTATTAAAAAAGGTATTTTTTACAGTCTGACTTTTAACAATGAAAGACATTAAATGGAGCATATGTTGTTAGTGTCTTTGGCATTCCAACTGTCTCATTTTTAAAAAATCGTATCAAGTAAATGACACACTAAAGGCTATTTATTTCTCTTGCTTGATGAGACTTTTTTTCTTGGTCCAAAAAACCCCATCTCTCTGGCACAGAAATTAAGGAATAACAGGATGAAAGGATAGCAAACACAAAATCAATTCTTGTTCTCTCTAAGATATACATACAGTGAAGGAAAGAAAAAGATAACAGATTAGTTAACCATTGGAATGCCTAAACCATAATGAACAGTGAAAGATGAAGTGGTATCTATTAGTAGTAATAGGAGGAGGAATAAGTTTGCACCAAATTTCTTAGCTGTTAATGGATGTGTAGTTAAATATTACTAGGATCAACCCTGAGGAATTATGGTAAAGCAATTGCATGCACATTTTTTTACACTCCATCAATAACAAACCAGCACAAACCGAGGCCACAGATTCCAGTGACTGCTAAAACAGCTCTATCCTTGACCTTGCAGGTCAGTATAGTAGAGATGCAACAGCCAAGGAGGTTCAAGGGTCAGAAACAACATTGCATAAAGATCGGGTGTTTTATAAGATGATATGGAAAGATTATTTATTCAGCAACAGATAACTCTAGGTCAGAAGAAACATTTAGAAGGATGTGCTGAATTTGGCTCACAGTGAACACTGTCTTGAGAGAGATGTCATTCCCATCACAAACTGCAAAAATGTGACTCTACTATCAATCATCCCGCAGCCCACATATGAACTGTCCTTCAACTTCTGAAAGCTATGGAAAGTGCAGATGGCAACAGCCTTCAAGAAACTAAATAGCGACTGAGTAATGAGGTGTTTGAAGGAATCATGTTGAGACAAACCAGGCCCTAGATAAATCAGTGTAAGTATTTTTACTTATTGTTGAAAAGTCGCGTGACTGGATTTTATTATCATATTTTTTTTACAGTAGAGAGAAACTACAAGATATCTGGATGGTTGTTTCCTAAGAGAGAGGGAATAAAAAGTCTTTCTTTTTTTTCCCCAGAAGGTGAAATACCTGTGGTGACTAAAAGGCAAACTACAAGTCTATTAGGAATTATTAGAAAATTTCTGGAACACTGAATGTTTCTATTTCTTTGTTGGTTTCTAAATTTTTTTAAAAACCCCATTCACATCAGTTAATGGGGTACAACTGAAGTAAGTAGAAAGCCTAAGAATATGTATTATGTAGGAAAAAGACATTCTGGGGTCTCAGCTTTACTAAGGGTCACAATTCAGACATGCTTGATAGGAACAAAATTCAATCACCCTCAGGCTAATGTCGGCAATTGAACATTATTTTGTGATGTTTTCGTGTACTTCAATACATGAAATGGCATGCCAGCAGGCTAAGATTTCTCGAGAAAAACAATCTATAGATTTGTAGGTATTTCTCCTTGAGGCTGACTCTTCTCCCTCATGTTTTCAACATTTCAATACCCTAATTTTCAAACATGCAGCAAAGTTGAAAGAGTATTACAATGAACAATCTATACAGGGTGAGGCAAAAGTAGGTTTACAGTTATTTGTATGAAAAACACTACCATAATTAATGAAGAATAATACAAGAATAAACTGTGTTTTATGTAGTCACAACTGTAAACCTACTTTTGTTCTACCCTGTATGTGCGTTGCCTCATCTCTACCATTAACATTTTACTATACTTGCTTTATCCCTTCTCCATCTCTTTATCCATCTCTTTAGACATCCATCAATTCATCTTATTTTTAATGAATTTCAGAGTAGATAGAAGATGTCAGTACACTTTCACCTAAATACTTCATTATGCATATCATTAGCTGTAGTTCAATGTTTGTGCAGTTTGATTCTTTTGATACAAAATTGATGTACAATGCAAAAAACACAGCTTAAATGTGCTTTCTGAGTTTTGAAAAACTCATGCATCTATGTTTCCACAACTCCAAGATATCAAATATTACTACTACTTCAGAAAGTTCCCTCATGTCCCTTGCAGTCCATATTGCTTTCAGTTCTCCAAAAACAACCACTGTTCCTATTTTTGTTTCCATCATATATCAGGTTTTTTTCCAGAACACGATAAAAATGGAATCACACAGTACATACTCTTGTGTAAGGCTTCTTTCAATCAGTATATTGTTGGGCGTATCAGTAGTTTGCTTTTTTATTGCAGAAGGATATTCTGCCATGATTCTACCCCAATTTGTCTATTAATCCTGCTGTTTATGAACTCTAGGACTGTTTCCAATCTCTATTATGAATAATGTCACTGTGGGCATTCCTATGCAGGTCTGTGGATCCTGCATTTCACCTACCAACCTTCTCAGTTTCTGCCCTCAAAACTGACCATCTACTGTGTTTATGTGGAGGACTGTGTACTTCCAACGACCAAATAAGCCTAAATGTTATGCTTTGCTTGGATTTGATAAATTCAGTGGAATGTTGGTTTGTTTGTTTTTTTTTTTTCAGTGAACATTTGAGCACAGATGGAAAGGCTAAAATCAGGGAAGTAATGACCTTAGGCATATTCTTGAAGTGTGAATGCATTGTTTTCTTTAACTAACTTGTATGTGAAATATCAGTTTGTAATTCTTAGGAGCAAAAAAAAAATGCTGCATAATCTCTGTACCTCTTCCATAAAGATGGACTGTGACTTAAAATAGCCTAGGTTATTAATGCTGTAAATCTCTCTAAAAGGCATTTCTGTATTTGTTCTTGCTCTCAAAAAAAAAAAAAAGAGAGAGAGAGAGAAAATTAGAACATAGTATAAATCATAGATCTCAGATGTATGATACAATTTCAAACTCTGTCAAGATTAGACCATTACTAATGCCTAGGGCTAAAATGAATTGTAGAATTCTTAAATGCTCTTCCAAATAAGTAAATACATTGAAGCAAAATTCTCTGGTACAGAGGACCATTTAAATGGCTCCCTGAACACTCAAAGCTTTGACTTCTGTGAGACTACACAAGGATGACAATTATACTATTGAGTCAAAACTTCAGAAGAATTGGAAACAACTAATTATGTGTAATTCTAAATTGGAGTGGGAGGTTGGGTAGGAGTAAGCATAAAATTTCCTTATAACTCATGCAGTTTTGTGTCAAAAGTTATTATGATGCTATTTAAAATTCACTTTTCTAGAAACCCACTACTAACTGAACACACAATTGAAAATCCTGCATACATGTTACAGAATGATTCTTCTTAAGTACAGAATGATTTTTAAAAGATGTTATATATACAGAGGATATATATTTTCTATTTTTAAAAAGAAACTTAGTTTTTCTATTTCATGTCTATTAATTCACCTATATTTCATTTCTAAGATATCTGTGTTTTTCAAAAAGGAAAGTATATACTGTAAGGTATTATTACAAAGAAAAGAGGTAAAGTTATTGATTAGTACCAGGAAAATTAAGAGCATGTACAATGCATATTATTCATAGAATAACAGAAAACATAATCTTCCTGAAAATAATCACATACCAGCATTTCAAGTGAGAGTAATAGAAGATCTTTTCAAAATTTTATTTTTACTATTTTTTCTTGCAGATGCTAATAGAAAGGAGGCTCTGGACAATGTTTGCTTAGCTATCCAGGTCAGGAGAACCATCTGGCACTCATTGTAAGTACCGTGAGAACCTTGGAGGAACCAATAAAACCTGTACTAATATTCTAATCTATTCATTAATGGTGACAAGAACATCTGCGTAGGGTTTCCCTTTACAGGGTCTCCTCCAAGGATTATGTTAGTTAGCAAAGTTTCTACTGAGTTGTGTAGAGTATCAGCAATAGCATCTCCCACCCTAGGCCCGCCTATCTCTAGCCGAGCACACCACCTTGTCCAGGCGAAATGACATCCTGACTTTAATTTGAGCTTACATAGGAAGCATGTCATTCACTGATTCTAGGAAGCAACCTCAACCTCAATTATTGTTATAATTTTGTGATTGTTTCCCTTTTTTTTGTCTAAACTCTAACATTTTTTAGTTCAGACTCTATCAGGGGACCTGTTGTCATATTGTTCACCATCCACTTTGGGAGCTGACCCTTGACTGTTAGAAACCCTCCCTATTTTTTCTCTCTATTCCCTGACTTCCCAGGCTTCAGTTCGTGCTTCCCTAGAGCCCCTCGGCGGCTTCTTCTTCTCTGCACCTCTTGACCTCTCTGGACCGGACCCAGTGGTTTTATATTTATCTCCACTTGGGCTGATCCAAATTCTTTGTATAACAGAAGACCAGAATTCTGAGACATATGGATATCTATAAATATATAAATATTGGCCACAGCAGTTACCAGCATGGCAGTCTTCTGAGATTTCTATCCATTTACACCATAGGGAAGCCACCTATCTCCAAATTTGCTTCCAGTGCCAGCATCTTAAAATTTTGTGCATATCTTTGTGACAATAATCAATAATCTGCTGTACTAATAACTAGGTTCAGATATATTCCTAAAAATTTCCAGTTTTGATGACCATTAATGATGACCAAATAAATGAGATTATCTAGTCAGTAGATCATTGCAATAGTTTTCAATATCTGGGGAGCTTTTATGGAATCTATTGCCTGGGGCCTATTCAGAAGAACTCAATCCAACCACTGGGAGCAAAGCATACATATTTTATAAAAGCTTCCACATGTGATTCTAACATATGGCTAACATCATGAGCTACCATAATAATCAATAAGAGTCAGCTTATTGGACAGGAAGTAAAAAAAATGGCCATTTCAAGGAGTGAATCAGACACAATATTTTCTGAAACAGCATGAGAAGTTAATGAATAAATATATAAACACAAGAAGTAAGTTGTCCTGTCAGCACAGATAAATCTCACCTTTTGTAAAATGAGAGCATGATTTTGGGCCCCAAACGGTGACTCACATATACATGCACTGACGTAAAGCACAGTAACCCATCAACCCTCTAAATATGGTAGAGATGTTTCTTTTTTGAGAATTGTTCCACTCTCCCTGATAATCTTGTTACATACATTCTTCTGTGTCAAGAAGCCAGCAAGTTCTGCTTGTGGCGCTAACTCACACACCTGCAGACGCTGCTGACCAGGAAAACCGCCTGGGTTTGCCTGGCTGATTATGCACTGATCTCACTAGCTTTCTAAGCTTTTGCTGTTAACAATGAAATTTCACACACATTCACACAAGTATAAAATAATCAGAGCAAAGGACAAAGCCCATGAGAAAGACAAAGTGGGTAACAGAAGTAATCACTGTGTATTACTACTGCAAAAATCAATAAAGCAAATGTGTTATTCTTTTTAAGCGTCGTATTACGATAATGTTTTTCTGAGGACTGTTGTCTGCATCCAATTTAAAAAGGCATCTGCTTGTGTTTGCTTAAAACAAAAGGGTGGTTGACTTAATGAATTATTTACAGGCAGGCAATATGGCAGCAGTGTCATTATGAACTCTCTTCTGAGCTCTCCTCTGGTTACTCCTGGCAGGGTGTCAATTTGATTGTTTTTATGGTAGGTGCACAAAATTGTGAAGCTATTCAAATAAATGAGATTCTTCTACTAAACTTACTAATGTACACAGACCCAGAAAGCGAGCCGTGGTAACAAGAATGGCGGAAACATTTATTTGGCATTAACAATGTGTAACGTGGAGTTCAAGTAAAGAAGCAGCCATTAGAAGTACACAATGCTGCAAGCAGCCTGGAATATAGGCCAAGGTCCACAAGAAATAAGAACAGGTCTATAAAAGAAGCTGAAGAGAAAAAATAAACGTATCTCTGGGACCTCTCTCTTCATCCTGTTATGGATGCTACCTACGTCTCAGTATCTTATCTGCTTGGCTCAGTAGGGACAGTGTTTAAGTGTCTGTACTGGTTATAAAGTAGAAGGGCTTAAATGAACTTTGGAGCTTATAGGAAACCAAAATAAAAGGCTTACCATGAAAAATTATGGACTTCAAGTAGCCTGGCAAATTAAAATCTAGTTGTTCTCCTTAGCAGCTTCCTAGCAATTCCAAATTTGCTAGAAATTTCCTTCTATTAAACCAGCACATACAGACAGATGGTTTGTTAAGGCAAGTAGATGTAAGTAAGAAGCAGGTCAGAATCCAGGGAGGCCAAAAATACCAACAACGACAATGATATTATTAGAGGAGATTGTGACCTGTCTGCAGGTAAGAACCATGTGTAACCTACACGATGTCTTGGCAATAGCCACTGATCAAGGATATCGACTGATGGGGTGATTTTACTGAACTTAAATTTCAATGAATAAAAATGGCCTTGCAGGAAGATGTTGTAAAGTAAAACCAGTTACTGTCGGTAATTTCTTCCACGTGAGCCCACAGTGTCAGTCTTCGACTATGAGAAAGGGGCTATGAAGGGAATATGTAGGAATCAGAGCTCTGTATTTATTCTTCCAAAACTCTTCAGTGATTATCTGCCACCTGTTGTGCCCTGTGCTGGCTCGGGAGCCCACAGTGGTGGACCGGACCGCCATCCTCCCTGCCTTCATGGACGATGCCTAGTAGGGAATTTTTGTTTGAGGATTTGATAAGCTTTATATGCTAGTGATTCTGGTGGAAAGTTAGCGTTTTAACCTTAAAACGTTTATTATACTCTGAGGGTCATAAGTGTTAAGTGCTATCTTCTCATATTTGAATCAAGAACACCGAAAGGTGAATGTAGATTTTATTAACTCTTTGAAAGACAAACTCTTAAAGGCTAATCAGAGTGTGAATGAAGTGTAATCCATACTGAATGTTTGAGCTATGTACCCACTTTTAAGAGCATGAGTGAGCTCTGTGGTGAAAGTAGTAAGTAGCTGTGAGCTGAAGAGGCAGCTGCTGGATTTTCAGGGCCAGCACGGGAATACTGATTGTAGTTGGAGCCATTTTCTTGTTTGAAGGATGCAGAAGAATTAGGAAAATTATCCCATCTCCACCAGAAGTAAGAAATTAACCATCACCAGACCAGGGGCTATGACTGTTAATAGGCTCTGGCTCTATCGCAGATCAAATTCAAGTTGCCAAAGCATATTTGCCCTTTTGTAGTCCTGGATATCAATTTGAAGTTGGAACACCAATTTGAGTGGTCCAGCCATCTTTTTATGATTCCTGTAGCTACTTTTTAGGCACAGACAGTAGCTAAGAGAGAGCTAAGGACATGGACTCCAATTCTAGGAATCCTGAGCATAAGACATGACCCTTTTTATGTAGAAACAGTCCATCTTTGGATAAGCCATTTAACCTTTCTGAGCTTCTATTTTCTCATTGGGAAATTTGGAATATAATAATCATTCTAATAGTACTTGAATCAATGGATTGACATAAAGGTTAATATGATATAACTGTTCTTAGTCTACGAAGTAATAATACATGCTCAAAATGTTAAATTTATATTATTATCATTGTTATTATTTTACTTTTCCTACCAACAACCCCTCTGGCAATCCTGTAATATTAAAAGTCAGCATATCAACGTTTTATACGTCATAGGAAACCCCATGGCTACCAATTGTGTGCTCTGGAGCCATCATACAAGAGGAAGGCAGAAAGAATATTTCAAACTTAATCAGAAATTTGTGTACGTTGACTGTAAACTCTAACTGCTATGGAAAACTCAAGGCTTTGCCTCTCCGACTTGCAGCTTATTCTGCCCCCAGCCAGGGTGGCCTCTGATGCAGGCAGCAGGGTAAGGACCATGGGGCCCCACGCTACAGGACAGTGTCGGGGAAAGGGAGCTTCTCCTGCCTGTAGAGAGCTCTTTAGACTGGCGTCCTTTAGGATTGATTTTCTTGTTGGAGTATCTTCCTTTTTCCCCTTCAGATTCCTTCATATTACTTTTCTCCCTCCCTCTTTTGTCCGAAGCTACTGGTGAGAGATTGAAGGTTGCCTGTGTTTGATAAAAGCCTCCTGAAATGAGGAAGTGTTGGTAAACTGGGACGGCATCCACCAAGAAGGAAAAAGGGAGCTCTACTCTAGGGAAAAGTCTTTTTCACTTGTGTAGGGCTTTCACTTCATTGTGTTGTTATAACTCAAGGACCTAAACAAAGGAAGAGACACCAATGGGATTTGTTTTCCTTTAGTCACCGAGTCAGAAGGCCACAGGGATCCAGAGGTCTAGACTTAATTAGGAGTACACTGACATGTTTTTCCCTGTAGCAGCTGTTTTTCAGAAACATTTGATGCAGAGTTCCAGGGTTCTAATTCTGCTGGTGTGCTCTAGAGTACTGGACAACAGAAGTGGTGTTTCTCAACATTGCAAGTACTGAATGCTGTTTAATTAAGCACTCTTTGGAAAGCCACATTTGACTGATACCTTTTTGCTCATTTAATCTTAATATTTCCACTGAGTTGACAACACAATGTTGTTAATAATACCTGTCATGTAAGGCCTATAATCAGCAAATAGCTAGAAAAGTATAGAATCAAATATGCACTATAGTTACTTTTCTCATACTCTTAGAGTTAATATCAATTTTGAATTTAAAAATAAAGAAACCTAATTAAATCTATTTATGTACTATTACAATATCTCTTAATTAGCACAGGGATTTATCATTTTTAAAATAGTTGCATATATTATTTTATACAATTAAAACAATAGTCATACTAAGTTTACTATTATCTCTATTTAACACATAAATCACTGACATTCAGAGAGGTGTTGTCTCATGTACGTTCCCAAAGTTAATAAATAACAAATACCCTGAAACAAAGTTTTAGATTTCTTTTTACATCTCTGCAGTTGGCTTTTTGTTAAACATAACAATCACAGCAGAGAAGGACGGTGTATCCCAACGATTTTCAAATTACTCTTAGTATTGACCTTCTTCCTCAAATGAGATATCATGCATAAACCCCGTCATATGATCAATAAATGTGGGCAGGAACACAGCTGCTTGGTCTGCCCTCCTCTTCATCTGCAGAGATCTCTGAGGAATGTCCACTAATCCTAAGGGCCTCTCAGAGGGCGGTGTGCAGGTATTGAGCAGCTAGGTCTCCCTCATCACACCACGGGGCGTGATGACCTGCCGGCAGGACTGGCTACACAGTTTGTGGGGCCCAGTGCAAAATGTAAATGTGGGACCGCCCGTTAAAAAAAGAGTTAAGAATTTCAGGTTGGCAGCAGCAGAACCAAGTCTGGGGCCCTTGTGATCAGAGGTCTCTGTGAGATTATGCAGGTTGCATGTCTGCAAAGCTCGCCATGTGTGGACCAGGATTTAGCTTCAAAATTATTTTACTAAAGGGTCTCTAAACCAGAGTGTTTATCTTTTCTCAAGATAAGTGTTGATCCTTGTCTCTGTGCTAGTTCATTCCCATAGTTATATTTGTGTTGGGGAAGGGCCATGAAAGCTATTCAAATGATATTGTAATGGGGTCATTTTAAAATTATTTTAAAAATATTTCCCCCCCTGCTTGCACACAAGACCTTGTAGCTCCCAGTAGACATCCATATTCCTACAGGAGACTAGTATTTTTTTGAAGGAATCTAAAATGAATTATCTTCACCTTCTGACATGGAAGCTCATAGTTTGAGAGTGGATACTTAAAATTCCTTTAGTCTCTTCCTTCCACTCATTACCCCACCATTATTATATCAACTATCAATCTTGGTGGGCTCAGTTAACAGACTGTATGACTAGATTGTAACAGACACACTGCATATGTTCATCACACCTGTCTCATATTGCTCTTGGACACCCAGGAAGATGCTGCTTCCCGGTCTCTCTTGCATATGAGCAGCTAACAGAGTGAGGATGGAGCAATTTTCACTCCTGTGCATGGCCTCCAAAACTGTACACTCCTCCAACCACTCTCTTTTTCTTCAGCTGCAGCTACGTGCAGAGGGCCCAGTGGAGAACTCACATTCTGGAGAATAGAAAGATCCCACGGCTCCCCCAAAACTCCATGCATCAGAGCATCTCGGTCCCCAGAGCAACATACACACTGGTCCACCACAGGACATTGGGGAGACCCGGAATAAATCTGTCCTGTATTATATGCCTAAGATTTGGGATTGTTGTTACAACAGTTAGCATTATTTTACTTAATACAGCTATTTCTGACATTACTGAGGCTTAGCAGGAATTGAGAAGAAAAAAATACAAGTAAGCATTTTAAATAAGCATTCTCCTTCTTCTGATCCCCCCAAAACTGTGAGGAAATAAATACCTTTGGGGAGGTAGGAAGAAGAGTTATATGGCCACATGTATATCTGTTAAGTTTTCCTCTCTGAGTGTCGTCTTAGAGAAGAGAAAGCACATTAAATATGCTGAAAGAGCTGTTGAGGGTCTCACTTCATCCCCTCATCTGCATTTGTGATGGAGAGGTGTTCTGACCCCAGTAAAGGGTACACAACATCAACCTGGTGGGGTACCAAGTCCGGGCAGAGGGGCCCTGACGTTTTCAGCCTTCACAAGCATCCCCTGGGTGCTAAGTGGTGTGAACATAACGTGTTGTATGGCAGAGTCTGACTGGAGAAGAAGCTAGAGGGTTTGCTGACATAAGAAGGCTCTCTGGCATGCTCACCCGAGGAGATAAGATGGGGTGATAGGCACCTGAGGAGATAACCAAGATGAGGCAAATGGGAGTCAAAGCCACATCTCACAGAAGTGTGTAGAAAGATCTCAAATCCAAATGAGGTTAAAACTGCCACAGAGTGCTAATGGGCCTTGCCTGAACCGAGTCAAGATCACAAATTACCCCAGCCACAGAATTTAGCTGTGCACATTTTCAGAGCAAGCAACCCATGGATGGATAAGAGACAGAAAGTTTGGAGGAAAGGGCCCCAACTCTTCCCCACTCCTGGAAAGCCTCAGGAGGGGCTCTTTCCGCTGGTATGCACAGACGGCATCCAGGGAAGGAAAGGGGTGGGCGGAGCTTCCTCAGAGAAAAACATGCTTACTCTAAACACTGTAAATGAATTATCAGGATGGATTACACTTTAAACCTGGCGGGGTGGGTGTCGGGGGGAGAAGATAGTGACAGGGTGGAAAGCTCGGGTTAGTTTAACAACAAAATAAAGCATTCCAGTTTTCTTTGCACATCTGAGTTTTTACATGAGTTAAATTGGGTGAATTTGCTACATATGATTAACAGTGAACTAAACAATTGCAAATTTTCTGCTAAAACTCCACATACCTAAAGACTCTTATGGGACAATCTGGCAGTGACAGATTTTTATAGATTGATGTCCCTCCTTTTCCTTATTCAGCGGTCTCATATTTTTTAAAAGCATAATTTCCCCACCTCTATCTTTGTGAAACATAGCACATCAGAAGGGAAAGTACATAAAAACAGTGCCAGGTTTTTCATGTTTTCTACCCAAGCAGTGTCCTGGAAAATAGTGCTTGCCAAGAACAATGTCAGAAACATCAATTGACTACAGTGATAACAACATACCCAGAAGGCAGGTTGTCTGACAATAAAGTTGCCAAAAAAGAAATTGCTGTACCTGTGGAGACCTTGAGTAGTTCCACGGAGGTGGTCCATAACCAGTAATAAGGGCAGTGCGGAGCTGATAGAAGTTCTTCTTTTAACCCGGTTGGAGATTCCTCAGGATTCTGAGCCATTTGGCTTTGCTGCCTCATTCCAATTCCTGCAACCCAGAGCAATGAAAGTTTTATTAAGAAGGCAACCACCACCACCACCACCACAACCAATAAGCACTTCACTCTCATAGCACTCTTTAAATTTGAATTTGCTTAAAGAGTGAAAACAAATTCTGTCTCCTGATAATTGGCCACCAGATAGTAACTGCATGCGTAGAAAACAGCTGAGGTAAGTAAGTAAGAAAGTGGTTGGTTGCTCTCATTTTGTGTGGTATTTTTGCACTTATGCAAAAGTGGCTTTAACTCACTCTTCTAACCAATGCCTGATGCACCGAAATGGCCAACGACAGTTGTAAGCAGTAGGAGGAAAGTCTAAGCTTGAATATTTCAAAGTTTAACTGGAAAATGGGTGTATAGTTTCTGCAAGGATCAGAACATTTTGGGTCACACCAGACTGCCATCTCTTGTCCTGAGGACTTGATGGAAAAAGCATCCATGTCAGGCTGGCTGGGGAACAGCTGATCATGCTGAATGAGCAGCAAATGAGCAGATTTAAGGCCCTGGGATCTATGGTAAACCTTTGTAAGGGATGGTAAGACCACTTCCAACTCTTCAGGGTAACACTGACTTTCAGTCTTTTCCTTTTTCTCTGTCTTCAAAGTTTACTACAAAGAGGGGGGGCGGATTAGAAAACAGCATAGACAGCAGGACCTCATTCCCTGGTGAAGTCTCAAGGCCTGTGTGGGTCCAGGAGCGCTACTCCTTGCACAATAACTCAGGTTTTGATCTGTTCCCTCTGGTCCACCAGAGAGCCTGTCAGCTCACCTTGGGCAGCAATATTATGTCAGTCAGGGTCCTAACAGGATGGCACACTGGAAGTAGGACGGTTCAAGAAAGGTTATTAATAGAGGAAGAAAGGTGTGGGCAGGGGAGGGTGAGGAGACCACAGGTGGTGGTACTTCACTCAGAGATGACAACAGAGTGGCTGTTACCACCGTTGGCTTACAGAAAGACAGAAGAAGAGATTCCTGAAGCTTCTGCTCTATGACCTTTCACAGGGGCCAATTGGAGGTGGGCAGGCCAGGGAGAGGGAGAGAGTGTCTCTTACCTTTCTTGTCTCTCATGCCAGGGGTTCCCGTGGTAAGCCAGAGGCCAGGGGCTCCCATGGCCTGCCAAGACCTGAGAGGCTCCCTGCACAGAGAGCAGGGTCGAGAAAGGCTGGGAGAAGCTCTGGGAAAGGCAAACTGGGATGCCACGCACAGGCACGTTACCTTTTCTCCTTTTAATCCACAGCACCTGGCCTTGGCGCTCAGCTGTTTGATTAAGAGGTTGTTTTTGGCATCTCATTGGCTCTTTTTTCTTATCCGTGTAGTAGCAGCACTTCCAGTTCCCACAGGACAGGAATGGATAATATCTGTTTGAGGTGCCCTAAAAGAACCTAACTTCAGAAACGATTTTCAAGCAGAATTTAAATCAAAGCAATAAGATATCTCTAAAAGCCCTGATTGAGTCCTAAATAAATTCCCCTTCTGCAATTGCCAGAAGTCCTCAAGTTCATGAACCAACTCCAGCATCCACGAGTTTGCATTTCTCCTTGATTCATCTTCAGTAAGGAATTTACTTCTCTAATAGCACGCTTGTCAACATCGGGCTGGTCCCAGAATGACCATCAGACAGAGGCCATGTGAACAGAGGGGAGTATCTGATGGTCGTAAATACAGATGTGCCTGACAGGACATTAACTGCTTAGCACGTTGGTATGACCGACTTTCCAATGTGCAGCAAGGCTTTGTGGTCCCTGAGATGCTACTGCCTGGGTGTGATGATTGCTGCGTTCCCCACCTACTCTTTGGCAAAGGTGTTTCTGTGGCATTTGATGCAGTACTTCCGCTAGGTGTTCATTATGAGATCAACTCAAGCCCTGTGATTTAGGGCCTGAGCTCTGACCACTTTCAGTAATTCAGTTCCTGTAAGTCGGTGTTATTGGCTCCTGAATGCACTTGCTTAAGCTAATTAAAAATAAGCTGAAGAAATTTATTTCTTAAGAAAAATTAAATCTGACATACATGCTGAATATTGTCATGTTTATTTCTAGATCAATTTCACCTTTCACTGCTCACTTTGCGGCTTGAGAATCCCCATTTAAGGCAAATGTTTGGATTCTTAAAGAGACAGAATTAACCTTTTTGGAAGTGTTTGGTTATAAAACAACTTTGAGAAAGTACTAAAAGAAAAACAATAACAACAAAAAAACCCCATCTAGTTGCAGACCCATGCACTCTGTCTTTTCACAGCTAGGTTTCCAGATCTGATGGAGAAAAATTCTCAGGGCATGGTCACTTGCTAACACCTCTAATCTGCGCCAACTGTCTGCCAATGCTTTCTTAGGGCACCGGCTCTACTGACCAGGGAAATACATCATTGCTCCTGGAGATGTTGCGAACGGCCTCAGGCTACTGTTGATGGGTTGAGAGTGTCACTGTCACATAAAGCAGGTGGCAAAAACTCTGAAAAACTTCAGTATTATCTCCTATTAGAGAACTGCAGAAGTCAGGATGGCAAGAAGGTCTTACCTCCTGCCCATTCTGATTATTCAAAGCCCTTATCTGAAACAGTGTTCTCACAGGGACTCGGGTGAGTCCCAGGTTCAGTGGACAAGAGGACGGGGTCTGCTGGGGGGTGCCTGGGGGGGTGAGGCTGGGAAATCGCATCCTCCCTTCGTCTGGGACTTTTACCCTCTCCTTTCTAGGCACTGAGATAAACCCATGTTTCTTAAAGTGTGAGTATGCATTTCGCAGGTCATATGTGTGCTAATTTGATTATCATGATTGAATAGATATAATGTGTCTATGTATATATAGAAAAATATAACTTGCCCATAAAATTTTGGAGGAATTCACAGAATTTGGCTAAGTAAAAAGAAAAGTAATTTTATTGAATGCTTATTTAAACAAGAATACCTAAGTTCATCATAAAAGTGGTAAATATGGCAAAAATACTGCAGTTAGGAAATAAATTAGTCTGGGTTGGAAAGAATATGCTCGACTATCAAGATACAGAAATAAGTACAGGTTTGTCCTTACCCCTGAGGAATTTGAATTTTCTTCTTTTTCTCCTTTGACTTCTGCTTATACATGTGTATCAGCTATGATTTTGAGATGAGTCACTTTAATCAAATACTAGTATTCTTTGGCTCTGAATCCCTAAATGCTGTGGGTCCCTTGGAAAAGAAGCAAGGTAACTTTTGCACCTCCTCCAGCGATCGGCTGGCTCCGGGCTTTGTCATCGGTCTCCAGAGAAGAGAGTCACAGCAGTTACCATCCGAGGGCACGCTCACCAGGCCTCGGTGTTGTTATTGATTGACACTGGGAATTCTAACTATTAGCTAGTGTGAAATACCGAGTCAACCCATCAGGTACTCTCTCGCTGGGGAAAGTAAATTAAGATCAGGTGCCTGCTTGGTGATTAATGAATCAAAACAAAAGGAACTAATTGGTTTTTAAGAGTTTGGTTCCAAGAGATCTTCTAGAATTCAATCAGGTGTTTGATTTGAAATTCTCTCTCTCTTTATATGTACATAATTTTTTTCTCTTACACCAACTGAAGTTTCTCATGTAGTTATGTACTCAGATTAATCTAAAAATAATTTTGCCTTCTTGGAGAGAAATATAATTACACATAGAATTTTTTTAAATAATAGCATTTTGTAATGGTAATGTGGGATAAATTTTACCTCAATTTCAGAAGATCCTCAAAACCCTAACTGTCTGGGATGTTGTTACAAGAGGAAAGGTAGGTTGCCTTCAAGTAGAGTTTGGTAAGGAGGTGGGCTGAGATGCTATTAATGAGACGAGGTGGTGGAGATGACTGAGGAGCAGTAATAGTGCCAGCATAGTTATAAATGCCTCATTGTAAAGGCCTCTCTTGACCCTTCCCTGATCTCTAGAGGCCAGCAACTGGGTGGGGGATAAGGATGCAATGGCTGCCACCCTGGGCAGCAGGAAGCCAAAGGGAATAAATACACAGAGCGGCAGGAAATGCCCATGAAGAAAGTTTGGGCCAAGATGTCAGTTGCTGGGGCTGGATCAAGATATTGAAGCACAAAAACAAACACTTGCACCTTCCACATCCTGACATGCTATGTATTCTTAAACATACAGACAAGAGTAATATGCAGAACAAGTAAAGAATGCTTTTTAAATGATGACTATAGCAAGGTCTTTTTTTTAATTTAAAATATAAACTATTTAAAAATACATATACTTAGTCTGACTTTTAGGTATTCAGGAATGCTAGTCCATAAGTAGTTGGGATAATTGTGACTACTCAGAACTCAACTAATTCAGCTCTGTGAGGATAAAGTCTGCCCACTGGTTGCATGCCCAACTGGCACAGTGTCAGAGCTACTAAACATTTGTAGATAGACTGACTAGCACAATAAATGAATCCTGTGTATGTTAAAGGGAACCTTCACCAATTCATGCCTATCAAGCTGGGGGTGGAGTACAAAGAGGAGACATGCTGTTCACAACCAAGGCGAGGAGGTCAATAATGTGTCTTATTTTCTACAGCTTTTAATTTTGCAGGGTTCATGCTTTTGGAATATTTACATAATATTCTGATATCAGTCTCTAATTGCCACCTGGTTATCCTTTATTAAATTAATTCATATCAGCCTATGTCTGGTATTCACTGTCCCTTTTGGCTATTTCTTCCCTGCTACCTGGATAACTCTGTGAGGAGAGCTGTGGTACGAGAAGCTGGCGCAGAGGAAACAATGGCTATACATTTGTTGGATGGATGGATGATGACCTCCTTACTTTCTTCCTCTTCTTTCCTAATTGGAGCTCTCTAAATAAGGTGACCATCAAGTTTGTCATTGACACCACTATTTTTTTTA
This sequence comes from Carollia perspicillata, assembly GCA_004027735.1. NCBI lineage: Eukaryota > Metazoa > Chordata > Mammalia > Chiroptera > Phyllostomidae > Carollia > Carollia perspicillata. Next base: position 5,152 of record PVKM010012705.1, on the reverse strand, counting down.
AGCATGAAAGAAGGTGCTAGTGATGATTATACCAGGGCAAAGGAAAAATCTGAGATTGTCCCACCCAAACTGGGATATATAGTCACTCTATCTTTAAAGTCTCTTCCATATTTCCTGCCCCCACCCCCAGGAATTTCTAAGGATTTAAAGGAATACACAAACCAGTTTTACATAGTAGATGTCAGAAATCTGACAAATTTCATTATTGCTTTTATACTAGTCAACAAGTTGCCCATGGTTCTTGCCTCTCCCCCCAGATCTTGACAAATTGTATATGTGGTTATTTCTGCTTTGTTTTATTTGTTTTTGTTGTTTGTAAAGATGTGCTGTTTTTAGGACTAGATTCCTAGATGATTCAGAATTTCTTGATCCTAAACAGTTTTGCTATCTGGTTCTCATTCTCTAATCGCCCTGATTAGTTACTGTCGTCTTCGTGTCCCAGGCTCTTGTCTGAGTTAATTATTTGGCTTCTTTATTCTGCCCCAAACCCCTTGGAGCTCCCGCTGGCAACTTCCAGCCTCCTCTCAAGAAACAATGCAGATAAGCCAGCCTAGGTTGGGGCTGAAACCCTTGCCCCTCAAAAATGACATGGAAGCTTTTCCGCTGCTCCCTCCTGTCGTGGATCCACACCTGGTCTGGATGTGGACTTGCAGACCATTACTTATCAGGTAAAGTGGCTTTCTTTATGATTGCCACCTGTCATGTAGCAGAGCTTGTAAAAAATTCCACCCGCTTGTACAGTGTGGATTATTGGGGACATTGATAAAGTAAGGGTCACAAAGAAGATAAGGACTGCAGTCTATTTCTCAGCACTTGATCAAGAACTCTAGACAGTCTAGGCGATCTGTTGGATACACAATGGATTTTTATTCCAGTTATTCTCTATGCATGCAGGGTAGACGTGAGAGAGATATTATAAATGTGGGTACAGAGTGTGAAGGTGCCAGGCAGGCTGAGTTTACAGAATAGCTATTTATAGGGTTGTCTGGGAAAGACAGCTTACAGATCTAGGTGTCCTTGTGCCCAGTGGAAAGCAGTCATTGGTGCTACTTGTATGAGGAATTTCCTGATTCAGTGGGAGGTTGAGTGGTGAGCACTGCTTAAAAAAAAGAAACTGTAGAGCTCTGGCCAGCGTGGCTCGGTTGTTTGGAGCCTCATCCCACGGACTTAAAGGTCATGGCTTCAATTCCTGGTCAGGCATATACCTAGGTTGAGGGTTCAATCCCCAGTTGGGGCGCTTGCAAGAGGGAAACCAGTTAATGTTTCTCACATCAGTTTCTCCTACCAATGTTTCTCTCTCTCTCCCTTTCTGTCTCTCTTGAGGCAATGAAAAAAAGTCCTCTGGTAAGGTTAAAAAAACAAACAAACTGTAGCTAGTGTGTTACGCACATTCTGCTTCCATCACGCCACACAGGGAAGCAGTCAGCATGACTACAACTCATCAGTTTCAAATAAATGCACAGCCAAACCTAGATGATTTCAATCTGGAAAACAGATTCAAGACATGGCCTTCCTATTGTTTTATTAGAAAGGAAACTCCATTGCCTTTTTGATTCCCTTTTAACAGAGGTAGTGATAAAAAATAAAATGGAAATGTAAGATGATAGATAGCCTGTAGGTTGCCTTACTCCATGGCAGAAAACAAGTCATATACATATAAATATTAATCAATGTTCTGAGCTTAGTTCAGGTGCTAAGTTATGGAATGTAATACATCCCACAGCTTAATTATTACATTTATAGAGAGAGTGGCCCAACATACCCCAGGCAATTGCATCAATAAAATTGTCGGCTAGAGTGGGTTCAGCATAGGGTTGTGTTACTTTTCTGTCAGGTGAACAGCTTTGGATTTATATCCGAGTCATGCTAATATTTTGAGCAGCGTGTCCTGGATCTTCTTTGTTTTCAATGCACAGTTGAAAACACCTGCATTCAGTTCCCAAGCTGCACTTGAGTTGTGTTCTGGAGATGTGCCTGCTCACACCAAAAAAGATGTCAATTGAACTGAGCCATGTGATGCTACATAAAATCAAGCTTGCTACAAAAATAAATTGGCTGAAACAAATGCTTTCATCAGAAATGTCACTGCTGAACAAGAAATGAAAGACATATTTTTTTTCCTCCTGGGCAAGAGTAGTGGATCACAAAAATTCTTTTTCCTGGTATTAAATTTTATATATAATTTTTCTACAGAGAATTAGCATTTGTTTAAGGCATGTAAAGGAAGCAGATCAAAAGTTCTCTCATCTAACAATGAATCTTTAGAAAAATAATTTACTTCAATTTACTAATACTTTGTAGGAAAAAGCAAAAAAAAAAAAAAAAAAACCTGCAAGGGAAATCATGCCAGAGAGTTTCTTTTTTTCCTTTGAGTTGTCATATTATTAACCTATTGTCACTAATTACATTATATTCTCCTACTTTGTGAAATTAGATTCTTCAGGCTGGCTTCTAAGGATGGAAAACTAAATGCTCCCAGGGCATTGAGAACTTGAGAAAAATAAAGAAAATTCAAGGAACTCTGTCTTCAACCTCTTTTAAAAACATATTTTTTTACACATATCCAAATTGCATCAAAACATTGACTTCCCCCAAACAGAATTCTGACTGTCATTGCCAGGTTCAAAGTACTGAATCAACTAAGGAAACAAGCAAAATGTTATTCGGTACTGTCTTTTTTTATTTCCTGCCTATAAATGTTCAATGAAATTTATTCTGAGATACAAAAGACTTTAATTTTCATCTCTCTGACTCTCCTTTGATATGTATTTTCACACCGTGATTTCAAGAGACATAATTAAAAGAAGACAATATCAGATGAACTATAAGTGGCACATTTTTAAAGAGAACTGCAGTGGCAATCTTGGATATCTGACCTGTGTCTGTGTGACTTGCAAACATACAGATGTACAAAGAATCCGCTATCCAGATGGTCACTCTGGAATAACTTTAAATTTTGGAATATTTCGACTATGCTGTACTAACCAGCCAGTGTTTCTGAGCAAATGACTGTTCATACTGTGTAGACAAAGCAGATGGATAATTTAAGGGCACCATTTGTTTTCTGCTTTTATCCAGATGTTCTCCCATTAAGTTGGCAAAGCCTTTCCACAGCTTTAACAGTCGATACTTAGCACAAACTTCAGATCACCTAGTTATATTTGGCGATTTTCTGTGAAAAACTCCTGTTTTTTAAAACTTTCTGATTATTTACTCATTATTATTCTGAATAAGTGACTCATCTGACACTGGATAGCTTATTATGTACTATTAATATGTTAATAGAGAAAGCAAGGTATACTACATACATGTATACACATACATATATATGTATATAGATATAGAACACTGTGCTTTTTATTTCATATCGGAAACTTATTATGTTAATTGGCTTATGCATTAATAATTATAGATGACTCTGGCATATAAATAAGCAAGTATCTAAATCTATAGATATATAACCTAAACTTTCATCTTACACAATTTTAGTTCAAATGTTCTTTCTGGGAGTATACAAAAAAAAAAAAACAACTACACACCTCAGGCTTATCTGAAATGTGCTATTTGTAAGGAGACAGAATCTTTATATAATTCAATAATTACAAAGATTTATCGCTTATGAGATTCTTTTCTTCTTCCACAGAAATGACATGCATCGCTTACAGTAGGAATTTTGAGCTAAGTGTGTGTATTTTTATTTATTTCTTCAGAAGCTTGAGCTTAAATATTATTGTGGCAATAAATACTTTGGCTTTAAGGATCCCTCATAAAATATAAGAGCTTTTAACATGAAATAAATAAACATATTGTTCTCTGAGATTAGGTTGGCGTCTTTGAAATCTACTGCGTTAGAATATTAATTGAGTTTGACAAAAGCATGGGTATCATACACACCATGCCACTCAACTTACCAGCAGCAGAACTGATTCCCAATTCTAATCGTTGTCTGCATGGTTACAGCATACCGAGATGGAGATGTTGAATATTTTAGCTTGTGATATTATCATGGTTGTTTAAGGTACTGACTACGTGTTTCGAAACCAGTAGAAGTAATTGGTATGCATGTAAGAACTAGCAGGCTGAGCACATCATTTATTTATAGATTCTTTTGATGTAACTCTACAGGGGAAAAAGTTAATAAAACATGGTTCAAAGATAAATTTACACTCACCACTATAATATGATATAAAGCACAAATTATTGTACCAAAAATGCTGTTTTCTAGTGAAATGCATTCTTTATCCTTTCTTCAGTTACTCAGTCATGCAAGAAAAAAAGGGCTGGGAAGAGACAGGAAGGAGGTACACAGGAATTATTAATTCTTTTAAACTTTTCTGAAGTAACTTATGATTAAAATCCATGTGCTAACAGAGAAAAACCAAGAAATACAATAGAGTCCTAAACCTTCCCATTTTCTACCTTAGTAGGTTATGGTCTCCCAGGGCTGGTTCACTGACACACCAGAATTAAAAACTGGTAAGGACTAGAAAACATATTTAGGAAGTAACATGGTGGCTTCAAGTGGAAGGTCAGACGGAGAGGAAGGCACTTCTGTACACACACCCTCCTGCAGTGAGGAGGCCAACATGCTTAGTCTCTATTCAAACAGGATACGCAGTCTACACAGACTGAAAGTGAAGGGCTGGAAACAAATTTTCCAAGCAAATGGACAGGAAAAACAAAAGCCAGGGTAGCAATACTCGTATCAGACAAAATACACTTCAAAAAAAGAGCTATAAAGAGACACCCAGAAGGTCACTTCATAATACTCAAGGGAAGACTCCACCAAGAAGACATAAACATTGTAAATATATATGCACCCAACATAGGAGCACCAAAATACATAAAGAAAATCTTAGAAGACTTCAAGAAAGTTATTGACAGCAATACAATTATAGTAGAGGATTTTAACACCCAACTGTCAAAAATGGACAGATCTTCCAAACAAAATACCAACAAAGATATTGTGGCATTGAACAATGCCCTAGATGAAATGGACTTAACTGATATATATAGAGCCCTGCATCCAAAAGAAGCTAAATACACATTCTATTCAAACGCACATGGGACATTTTCAAAGATAGACCACATGATAGGACACAAAACAAGCCTCAACAAATACAAGAAAATTGAAATCATACCAAGCATTTTC
>PVKM010012704.1:0-31295 GCA_004027735.1 Carollia perspicillata | reverse complement strand
CACAGGGAGTGTCAGATAAAGGCCATAAGGCAGTGAGGTGGGAGTGGGATGCAGAGGACCAGAGCGTGGCCGTGAAGCAAGGCTGGAGAAGTAGACGTGGCTTAGATATTCCTAAGGATGTGCATGTGGATCCCACCATTTTTTATGGCTAGTCTAAAGTTATGTTTTGAGAGACAAGTTTTCTTTGCTCTTTAGAGTTACTGTAGGATAGTAGCTCTTGTGTAAGGAATTTAGGTAGGGAGGTGTGGTCCAGAATATAAAAAGTGAAGGTAAATTGTATACTTCCTGAAAAATACTTAGGTTTTTCTTTTTCCTTTATGCCTATGAACTTGACCCATATTATTCCCCATTTTAGAGATGAGGAGATTGACATACAGAAAAGCTTTGACACAACAATTCTGTGTGGAAGGCCCATTTCTTAGATCTTCTGATTCCTACCTATCACCAACCACCATTCACTTTTTTTCTGAGAAGTTGGTATCACCTCTTTCTCATTAGCACAGGAAGTTTACCTCTGGGAGTGAGAACTAAATTAAAAATGGCTACATAGCCATCATTATTAGGAGACAAGGCGTGGTGGATTTCTATATTATTTACTTGAGATGATCTTGGCCTTCTGCTTCTTGGACTACTTACACTTAGACCTTGATAGGGGTTTTCTTTGTGGACTAGTTCCACCAAATGAATCCTTATAGGGTTGGGATTGAATTATTTACATATTCAATATGCTGTTTAGCCTATTGTGGGATGTGTGCCTGCACAGAGCAGTATCAACAAATACCAAAGCTCTAAACCTGCGCCCTGTTGAATAGCTATGTCCTGGTGGAAGTCTGGTGGAAGTGTCAGTTCTTCTGTGAAATGAAACCGGTCAGTCCTCATGATCTTTGAGAACAGCAGCCTGTGAGGGCTATAAAACTATTCATGAGATGCAGCGTATAAACACTCAGAGACTGAGAAATGCTACACTTTTACTCTATGTCCTTAGGTGACACATGGTCAGATGAGCCCTGTTGAATTGTATCCCTCTTCTCAAATTGGCACTGTTAGTCTGTTCTTTATCTGATCCCCATTGGAGATATAAGCTGAGAGCTATGGTACTTGAGGAGATGACACAGTTCCTTTGTTACAGTAATTAATGTAATAAATTAAGGGAGATACCCAAAGGAAAGTTGATTGTTTCTCGTTAGAGCCCTAGGTGGAAATTGAATTGATTAGCAAGCTCCTATGAAGCATGGCAATTGGAGAGGGAGATGCCTGTTTTTCTAGCAGGGTCAGCATCACTGAGGGTGGTTTACATGTTGTACTAGCCTCACCTGGGGTTGGCTAAGTATGAAGTGATTTAAGGTAGCGTATGGAATTCAGGAAAGATGGTATGATAGGGTTTTCTTCTAGTAACCTTGCCATATCCTGTTTATTATTTATTAACAGTTCCCTGGGGCATCAAATCCTATGAAATTCACACAATTTAGATTTGAAGGCCTGTCCTGTAAGTGGGGTCAGCATCCTGGTGGATTGGAACAGTTGGTGAAGAGGTAGTCCAGATGTTAAAACCATGAGCCTTGAGATGAGTATTTTGTTACTGAGAGATTTTGAAGCAAGATGGAGTCTTTTTGTCAGACACTGTAGTGGAGAGTTTTATGAGCCATACCTCAAGGTAGGAGTACCATAAAGGGAAAACCCAGAATACTGAATTTGTTGAAGAAGAAAGGATTGCCATTTTCTTTCACAGAACTCAAGTGGATGTCAGTACTACCTATAATTTAATTTGTAAAAAAATTTTTTTAATGTTTTTTATTTATTTTTAAAAATGCCTTAGATAACTTTCTACAGGTATAACTATGAAACAGTCCTCTAAGCTCAGACACTAGAACATTATCAGAATATTTGGGTCATTTTATGTTTTTTAGTTGTTTTATATTTTTCAGATTTGCATCCTCCTAATATGCTTAGAGTTGTGATGGATCCTCCTTCCATTTTATAATGAAAAAATTAATATTTAAAGGAGCAACTTGGCTAGAATCTGGCTAGCATCAATGGATATTTGAGTCCAGAAATCACATCTCTTGATTCTAAGTTCTGTACTCTTTTTTTCCTACACCATGCTACATTCCTAGAATTTGATATAGCATTTTTTTCTTCGTACATAGAGCTCTTGGAGGGAACTACCTAGCCAGACAGATCACCCTCACATCCAAATGTATATGACCTTTGTGTTCCCAAGCAGATTATACACACAATGTTTGCTTGCCCAGGTCAAAGCCTGTAAGATTGATTCAAAACTCATAAGGAGAGGGGATAACAGATAAATTTACAGTAGAATAACATTGGACAGTTTGCCACTTAGATCATATTATCTCTGGGTCATTGGCAATTAAAGAGATCCTCTCTCTGAAGCCCTCTAGGATGGATACAGAGCTCTGTCTAGGTGGAAAGCGAAGTACTGTTCTTACTATGTTTACACTTAGGTAAGGTCAGTTGCTGCTTATGTTCTCAGGCTAGGGGCAGAAACCTCACATGAGGACTTTTTTATTTCTCTTCCTGAACCTCTTGAAGAGGTCTTACTCATTTTTGAGTGGTGTGATCTATGGCATGTGCCCTAAAAAAGCAATCAATGACCTGAAATCTGTGATTGCAAACCAGTCTATGGACTGGGAGTCTGAGAGATCGAGTCAAGTTCCAGAGAAGAAACTGGAATTTGAAGTCCTGTTGTTGAGGTACAGGGTATGGGGAATGATTGTGATGACTTAGCTTGGTCCCCACAAAAAGGAGATCAGGTGCAGGAACAAGGCACAAATGGTACTGACAAGGAATTCCTGAGTCTGGTGAATTGTGGCCCTAAACAGAAGTGGAGTACAATTAGGCAGAAGGAGAAAAGAGAGGAAAATATTTAAGGAGGCTCTTGCAAGTTGAAAGTGCCTTGTGTTCTCTGCAAGGTATTGGTTCTCCTGATTCTGTACTTTCTCTGCCATGTAAGCAAGAGGTCAGTGTGTTTCATTTCCAGGTAGCATGTTAGTGGCCCTACCTCCTGGGCTTAAACATCTCTTCAGTGACCTGTCAGAGAGCTGATTATTAGCTGTGTAAAGTAGGGAGCAGATGGGAAGTGGCTTGGCTGTTGCAGCCAGGCCGATTAAAGAATCCTTGGCAATTTTACAGTGTGTCTTTGGAAATGTACCACCAAAGTTACTATGAAGCCTGCTGGGTTTGGAAAGCCGGATTTCTGAAAAGTCACCTGGTTGAAAAGTACTACTCATAAAAACTCTTAACACCCTCGAAAATAGGACAGTGGTTCTCTAAAGAGAACATCAGTACTGCTAAAGATCAGTCTTCATAATATGTTTTCTTTGCATCCTGGTCATTCAGAAATTCTGGGTAGTTTTCTAGTGGGAAAATACTTTTTCATAGCAATATTAATAGAATTATAGATTTGAAAAAAGCCCTAGGCGTGTCCAGACTACCCTCACCACGCATAGAGGAATTCTTTGTGTAATTTGATTGCCAGGTGATTATGCTTTTTCTGCTCAATACTTTCAGTGATAAAGATAGAGTGTCATTAGGCATTGTGGGCCATTGTTGGAAATCTCAGACTGTTAATTTTTTTCCTGAGTTAAATATCTGTCTTTCTGTAATTTCTACTCACTGGTCTTGTTTCTTCCCTAAGCATCACAAAGTAAATTTTTTTCTCCTCCATTGCAATAATCATATATTTAAAGCTAACTAGCTGGTCTCCCTTCAGTATTCTCCTCTCTGGACTAAAGAATACTAGTTATAAGATCCTTTGTCTTATGAAGTGGCTTCTTGGTCTTAAACTGTACTCCTCTGACATCGCTCCATTTAATGAATATCTCACTCAAGATGTGCAAACTGACCCTGGCTGTTGTGGCTCAGTTGGTTGGAACCATTGTCCCTTACACCAAAATGTTGTAGAGTCGATTCCTAATCAGGGCACATACCTAGGTTGCATGTTCAATCCCTGGTCGAGATGCTTATGGGAGGTAACCGATCAATGTTTCTCTCTCACATTGATGTTTCTCTCTCTCTCTCTCTCTCCCTCGCTTCCTGTCTGTCTAAAATCAATGAAAAATATCCTTGGGTGAGGATTATAAGAAAGATGTGGAACCTGGAAATGAGCACAGTCAGATGTTCTTTTCATATTCTGAGAAGCACAGTTTTTTTAAAAAATGTAATGGCAAGTATTTCATGTTTACTAGAAAAAAACAAAACAATTACAAGAATTATTCAAATTTATGCTATGCTGAACTAATTTTAGTACTTCAGGTAATTTTTAACAGGATGGATATATGTGTTCTTACATAACTGAAAATCTATTGCTTTACATATGACAACTTGATTCATTGTGAGACCCCTGATTAACAGCCACCTTTTCTTTTAAAAATTTTGTAGATTTTTTTCATTCTCATTTTTAGTGGGTTTTTTTTAAAGTATATTTTATTGATTATGCTATTGTAGTTGTCTCAACTTTCCCCCTTTGTTCCCCTCCACCTGGTACCCCCTGTTCCCTCTGGCAATCCCCCCTTAGTTCATGTAGTTTGAGGTTGGCCCAATTTTTGTCTTTTTATAAAGGAAGATAGGGTTTCTTCCTATTTTCATACAACAGATCAGCTAGTATAGCAGAGAGCTGTCAGAATCTCAGTGTGCACTAACATTTTTATGTACTTTATATTCTTTCCTTTACATAGTCCTTTAGAGTCTTTCTCTTCCATTACCATTCTGCTTCCTAGAGAAAGGTTTCTTTTTTAAAATATTTTATTTATTTATTAGAGAGAGGGGAAGGGAAGGAGAAAGAGTGGGAGAGAAATATCAATTTATAGTTGCCTCTGTGTGTGTCCCCTGCTGGGAACTGGCCTGCAACCCAGCCTTGTGCCCTGACTGGGAATCAAACCTCGGTTGTTTGGTTCGCAGGCCCACGCTCAATCCACTGAGCTACACCAGCCAGGGCTTTTTATTAATATATATATTTTTTAACTTATAGATTTTTTCTTTTCCTTTTTTTTGGAGAGAGAGAGGAAGTGGGGGGAAGAGAGAGAAATAGCAATTTGTTCCTGCACTTATTTATGCATCATTGGTTGCTTCTTGTATGTGCCCTGAATGAATCCACAACTTTGGCTTGTCAAGATGACTCTCCAACCAACTGAGCTACCCAGCCAGGGCCATACACACAGTTTTCTCATCCTTATATGAAGTAAGATCTGTATAGACTTGATGCCACCAGTGGTTGCTTGCTGTTGGCATTAAGCTTTCCTTGGGTACAGGATTATTTTCTCTTCAGATCTCCAGCTAAATGGCAGATTAATGTGCCCACTTTTCTCTCTTAAATCCCAGTTGCTAGCAGGCATCCACGTGGTACAGCTCTGCTTTCCTAGGATGCCATCTTTTCTTGTAACTGCAACCTAGTTCTTTGATGCTGTCTTGAGAGAATAGGTAAAAAAGTACAATTTGTCTGGTCTCTGTCCTATCCATAGCATTTACCTGTTAGAAATCCACTTTGTAGGATTCATTGTGCCACCACTGGTTTGCTCTTTTTGTTCCGTTATCTTATGAGTTATTTTCTAAAAGGATATAGAACGATGGTGGATAGGACAGTGAGCAAGAACAGAACTCTTTGGTTTTGTCATAAAGTAGTATCAGGATGGTATATGTAGGCTGCTAGGTTTTCTAGATGGTATACTCCTCAGGCCTCATGAGTAAGGAATTGGAGAGATATAAATGGCCCTTTTTACCACCACCGCCCCAACCATTTTAGCCTATCTATTTCATGTGGTGAGGCCAGTACAGTGCCATCAATCTTAAACAAGAATGTAGAGAGTTATCCCATATTCTGGTGTTAGGTTTTCCGTAGTCGTTTTTAGTAGTTCAGTTATTGATGAGGTAACATTTGTTCTTTCTTCTTCTTCCTTTTTTTTTTGTGTGTGTGTGTATATGTGTTTTCACAGACATTTTAGTGGGAAGTGGGAAAGGCCACATTCAATTCTGTTGTTTGGATATAATTTGAAACCTGGAGTTTACTAAGGCTGATTTAACAGAATTTAAATTGATTGGTTGAGGCATCTCTGAGGATAGTTCCTAGTTAGTTTTTGTCCCCTGTCCTGATGCTGTATTTATCCCAGTTCTGCTTGCTTTTATATTTTATTCGTGCTTACCCATAATTAGATACCCCATCCCCAATAGTAAAAAGACAATCTTTTTATTATTTTTAGTAGGGACAGGCCATGTTAATAGAGGGCTTCTTTTTTAAAATTTTCATTTATTGATTTGAGAGAAAGAAACATCAATTTGTTGTTCCCTTTATTCACGCATTCACTCATTGCTTCTTGCATGTGCCCTGACTAGACATCGAACCCACAACGTTGTCGTATCTGGACGACACTAACCAACTGAGCTACCTGGCCAAGGCAGTAGAGGGCTTTTAAAGCTTTCGCTAGTCTGTGGTCTGAGTCTCTGGTAATTCAAGAACTAGCAGGGAGAAAAAAGGGTTATGAGTAACAAAGTTGTGCTAGAACTTGAATCTGTGATATGCCAGGGCTTGTATTTATTGAGGGAAGATTGCCAGCTGGCAGTGGTAGTAGAAACAAGTCTCTTGGGAATGGGAAACTAACTCTAGAGAATTTCTAGTTAAGAGTTACCATAGAATCTCTGGGCGTCTGGAAATATCGTACTCTTCCCTGGGGAGATGGAGTGGGAATTAACTTTTCTCTGGTCCGATGTGACTTGTTTGGAAATACAATTGAACTTGTTTATTTTGTCCATTATTATGTGATAGCCCCCTAGGAAAGGGTCTGTTTTGTGTGGGAGTTTATTTCAGGCTGTCTCCTTGCCTGTATTGTTTTCTTTAACAGCTTTTCAAATTTTCTTTTTCCAGCAATGATGTTGTCCACTGGGCATGTACTGACCAATGTGGCAGGTCTGAGAACATAGCTGAAGCTGAAAATAGGAAAGCTGGGGGCAAGGAAGAGCCTTGAATCTTGAGGTGGGACGTTGACTCTAAGATGTCCTTGAGCAGTGGAGCCTCCGGAGGGAAAGGAGTGGATGCAAACCCGGTTGAGACATACGACAGTGGGGATGAATGGGACATTGGAGTAGGGAATCTCATCATTGACCTGGACGCCGATCTGGAAAAGGACCAGCAGAAACTGGAAATGTCAGGCTCAAAGGAGGTGGGGATACCGGCTCCCAATGCTGTGGCCACACTACCAGACAACATCAAGTTTGTGACCCCAGTACCAGGTCCTCAAGGGAAGGAAGGCAAATCAAAATCCAAAAGGAATAAGAGTGGCAAAGACACTAGCAAACCCACTCCAGGGACTTCCCTGTTCACTCCAAGTGAGGGGGCAACTAGCAAGAAAGAGGTGCAGGGACGCTCAGGAGATGGTGCCAATGCAGGAAACCTGGTTGCTGCTATTGCTCCCAAGGGCTCAGAGAAGGCGACTAAGGCATCCCGTAGTGTAGCCGGCTCCAAAAAGGAGAAGGAGAACAGCTCATCTAAGAGCAAGAAGGAGAGAAGCGAAGGAGTGGGGACTTGTTCAGAAAAGGATCCTGGGGTCCTCCAGCCAGTCCCCTTGGGAGCACGGGGTGGTCAGTATGATGGAAGTGCAGGGGTGGATACAGGAGCTGTGGAGCCACTTGGGAGTATAGCTATTGAGCCTGGGGCAGCGCTCAATCCCTTGGGAGCTAAACCGGAGCCAGAGGAAGGGGAGAATGAGTGTCGCCCGCTAAAGAAAGTCAAGTCTGAAAAGGTAAGAGGTGGCCAGATCTGGCTGCCCGGTGCCAGTCAGAACTGCCCTGGACAAACCACCAAATGCTCTGTACGCTCTGTGGGAGGCTCATTAGTTTATGGGGAATGACCATCTACAAGGTCAGAGCAGTTGGTAATGATAATATGGTTTTGTTTTAAATCTGGGGATTTGTTACAGATTTGTTAACAGCAGCCCTGGACATTTTGGAGAAGAATATTTGTTGTTGGGGGGGCTACCTGTAGAATGAATTTTCTGTTAAGTCAAATTGAGAACCTCCCACCTTGTTTTTGTCCCACCTCAAACATTTGTTGCCAGAAGCTAGCATCACCCCTCATGTGGTCCCCAGCTTGACTGGCATTTCGTCCTCTGAGTTATTGGTAAACTTAATAGTAAGTCGATAAACTTAATAACCTCTCTGTTGAATGCTGTTCTTAATGGGATAAATGGTGCTGCTGGGTCTTGGGAGGAGAAAAGAGTTAAACAAGTTCCATGGCATGATGTCCACCAGGTATTGTATTGGTAGCTACCAAAGAGCAAAGGGGAACAATGCAGGACAGGTAAACAAGGGGGCAGGAGGTACTGACTGTACTATGAGGTACTTAATCAGGCTTTATGAGTTGGTGTGGTAGCTGTGAAAGTTTAGCCTTGGAAGAGATTCTTTGGCCACAAAAGGTATAGTTCTTGGCCAGGTATCTCACTCAACTATTGGGAATCAAAGTCTCCTGGTGGTTTAGTAGCTGCCAAACAGTGTAATGATGATACCATGCCTTCTGTTTGACTTGGAAGGACAGGTGCCTGCAGCCTCAGGAAGGACTCTCATCTGGGAAGATGATCTTAGTTCACGTCTCAGGAAACGGAGCTTGCAGGGCTGGAGTAGATCAGGTGTGAGGCTAGGGTCAGCTCAGACTGCCTTAAGCTTCAGCAGCTTACAATTTCCTGCAGAGTGGTCGGCCTGGGGACAAGCTGTTCATTGGCTCTTGATTTTCCGCTCTGTGTTCTGCTCACCCAGTGCTTTCAGCGGATCCCAGCAGATGCAGTATAAATTGATTTCTCTGTAATTACATCCGCTGCAACAGGGAATACCTATTTTCATATGTAAGTGTTAATAAATAAAAGGTGGATATGTGTGTTTAGGTGGTGGTGCCCTCTCAGTGTCTGGATTCCAGTGGTAGCTTATGCTTTTTTTGCTATAGATATTTTGGTCTTTGCCTGTGGCACATCTGTAGCTCTTAGCAACATCTGGGCTTCCCTGGCAACAGGGCTATGAATTTTCTTCTACTCGTAACACAATGGTTTATTCCCTTTTACCAGTGGCAGCTGCCAGAGAAGCTGCCTGTGTTTAGGTGGCAGATGCTATCGTCCACCTCAGCAGAGTCAAGTTCCAGCTGGTTACTGGCATGGTTCATCCTATGCTGGCCGCAGTTTACCATTTTCTCTGGGGTGCAGATGGATAATATTGTTTTGAAGAGGCCTAGGAGTACCAGGAGTTCTTGCTTCTGCTCCAGGCCCATTATACTGTTTCCTACATCTGGCTTCAGTAGGCTCTTGCCACATATACCCATGTTCATAATCATTGTTCCTCCTGTGCTGAAAGTGGCCACTTCTGAGAGTGGCCTTCATTTTCCTTTCTGTTTAGGATTCTTGCCTCAAATGCTGCAGTCGTCTAAGCCCAGTATTTGTCTATGGGTGAAAGGATTAATGATGCTTAGCTTCATGTAGGATTTAATTCTAAATGTCCATGATAGTCTCCAACAGAGAGGCAAATGGAACACATTTTCTCTTATAGATGCAGAAACTGGTTGGGAGGCTGCCCTTCAGATTATAATGGGGCTGAAGGATGCAGTCCATTTGGCTAAGAATACACCTTAGTGCCGGGGGAGTTTTGTCCCTTAATAATGTAGCTGTGTTATAAGCCTTGTGGCCCAAGGAGATTGAGAGCAGTAGAATGAGAGAGAAAAGGTAGAGACACTGTGCTTCAGTTTTGGGAAGAAAGATAAAATTGCTGGGAAGAATTACTTTTAGAAGTAGAGCATTTGTGGTGCAGTTTGATGTTAACTGTAAACAGGAACCTGCTTTCTTGGTTCCTTTCCCTATTCCCTCAACCGTTTTGAGGGTGCTTTAACATAAAGCCTTTGACCATGGAAATAATTATTTAAATAAATGTTTGGACGTTGCTAGGAGATGAAAACACTTTGTGCAGGGAGACGGTAATTCTGGAATGGGAGGAGGAAAAGACTCAAGGAAAAAAAGGCTAACAGTCTTGGAGTGGAGCAGCTTTTGAGAAACTAGGACCCCCGGGATTGGGGCATGATAGGTGTTTAGTCATTGTTTGATGATTAATACAATAGCTTATGAGCTAAGTCTTTGAAAACCTCTTTTAAGATTTTCTCTCTGAGCCCTGACTGGTGTGGCTCAGTTGAGTGGGCATCTCCAACTGAAAGGTCACCAATTTGATTCCTGGTCAGGGTATATGCTGGGGTTGCAGACAGGATTCCCAGTTGGGGGCATGTGGGAAGCAGTCGATCAGTGTTTCTGTCACATGCTGATGTGATGTTTCTCTCCCTTGCTGCCCCTGCTTTAAAAAATAAATAATTAAAATCTTTAAGCAATACAGAAAGTTTTTCATTTTGAGATATGGGCTTGCCTATGGCTTTACTGATTTGGAATGTTTCTTCCATGTGGGATAGCCAACAGAGTCAAAACGGCAAAACACACATTTTGATATAATCTAGAGATCACATACTCCGACCTGGGAATTGTCCTGAAGAAAGAAAACTCAATATTTGGGGAGTGTCTTGACTGGAGTCCCCCTGCCCACCCCTCCTTGGAGATAGGAGAGAAGACAAATGGAGTTTGTGGTATAGGGTAGAATTGTCACGTGTCTTCCACTAGCTAATAAGGGAGGTTTGAATATTCAAATTACCTCAGGACCTTTCCTCTCACACAGGTATGTATCTTATGCTATAACTGAGGGAATTTTGTGTTAGCCAAGGATGTGGATTTCCCTTCATGGGACCACTTCTCCAGCACACCCCTCTCTGGCAGGGCTCACTGTGCTGTTTCAGAGTCCAGACATGGCTCTTAGCAACTGCCGCTGCCCCGAATTGTTGAGCACGCCTGCCTCCTGCCTGCCTCATACTTCCTGCTAGCCAGAGAGATGAGGATGGGGGGTGGGATTGTTGAGGAATAAACAAGACTGAGCCTTCTGGCTCCTGCCTGTTCCCTTGCCTGTGGTTTGATTGATAGGTTGTTAAGTTAGGGACACTGCCTGTCTGAATGTTCCAAGCTTAGTGATTGCACTGCCACTCTGACAGGCGAGAAAAAAAGAGTTTACAAACCACAGAAGGCAGTGATCTATCTGTGACAACTCTTGTCATGCAGACAGAGCCAGGGCTGAAACCAGCAGTTTAAGTGAGACTCCTTTTTTTTTTCAAGTCATACAAAGTAACCAGTAGGCTCTAGTGGCTAAAGGATCTAGAAGTTTGCAGCCAGAAGCTCCTCTCACCTCTTTAGCTGCTGCTTTTGATCTTACAAGGTAGAAACACTCTGCTGCTGCTGCTCTCAGAATGCTGCATATATTACCACTTCCCCCATTACTTTAGGATACAAAGAAAATGATAAAGTATGTTCTTAGCTATTTTGCCTTCTGATCATGCTTGCTATTATATCCTTTGTTCTAAGCATCTTACTTTGCCCTTGGTTTTGTTTTCCTGCCCTGGTTTCTGCCTTCCAACTCAGTTCTATTGTGTTGCAATCCCTCATTGCCCAACCAAGGTCAGGTCTCTTGTATTCCTACTGATACAAGACTTTCTCTTTTAACACCTTCCTCCTTTTGTAGCTGTTCTTTCTCAGTGGTAGCTTAGCAGTCAGCCTTGCTTCGTGAAGCCAAATGACCTCAAGCATTTTCCTTCATGGAAAAAATTTGAAAGTTTATATTTATGTGGAACAGAGATGTATTCTTTAACTACAATGGAGCCTGAGCTTAATTTATTTTTTCTTCAGCAGTGCTGTTTTCCTCCTCGGTGTTGTAATTCAAGGAGGGCTTAGGGAAAGATTATCTTGTCCAAGCTCCTCATTTTATAGAAGAGGAAACTAAGACCGGGGAGGGCATGTGACTGGTCTGGGATCTCCCAGGTAGTCAGTGGCAAAGCCAGACGTAGAAGCCAGGTATTTTGTTACCACATTCTTGTATCATGTTGTTACCCAGGATTCTTAACAAATCTTTAACTGTTATGAGAGATTCTTTGTTTTCCCACTTTAAAAACTACCTCAGAAACATTGGATGTAAATGCCCAAATACTCTCGAGACTTTAAAAAAAATTTTTTTTTACTTTATTTACTTTTAGAGAGGGAAAGGAAGGGAGAAAGAGGGAGAGAAACATCAGTGTGTGGTTGTCTGTCATGTACCCCCTCCTGGGGACCTGGCCCACAACCCGGGCATGTGCCCTGACTGGGAATCGAACTGGCAACCCTATGGTTCACAGGCCATTGCTCAATCCACTGAGCTACACCAGCCAGGGCAAGACTTTTTTTTTTAATTTAAATTAAATTTATTGGGGTGACATCAGTTAATAAAATTATATAGGTTTCAGGTGTACAATTCCATAATATAACACCTGTATATTGCATTGTATGTTTATCACCCAAAGTCAAATCATCTTCCATCCCCATATATTTTAGCCTCTTCATCCTTTACCACCTACCCACTCACTCCTCCCTCTGATAACTACCATACTGTTGTCGGTGTCTACAAGTTTTTGTTTGTCTTGTTTGTTCATTTGTTGCTCTTAGTTTTATAGCTCATATGAGTGAAATCATATGGACTTTTTCCATTTGACTTACTTTGCTTAGCCTGATATTCTCAAGATCCATCCAAGTTGTCACAAATGGCAGTATTTCATTTTTTCTTGTGGCTAAGAATTCCATTGTATGTATATATCACATCTTCTTTATCCCAGTCAGCTAATGAAGGACACTTTGGTTGTTTCCATGTCTTGGTCACCATGAACAATGCTGCAGTGAACATAGGATACATATATCTTTATGAACCAATATTTTGAAATTTTGGGGGTAGGTACCCAGAAGAGGGGTTGCTAGGTCATAGGGTAACTAAATTCTGAATTTGAGGGGGAACTTCCAGACTGTTTTCCGTAGCGGCTGTACCAGGTTCCATTCCCACCAGCAGTGAATGAGAGTTCCTTTTTCCCCACAACCTCTCCAACACTTACCACTTGTCTTGTTGATAATAGCCATTCTAACAGGTGTGAGGTGGAATCATTATAGTTTTGATTTGTCTTTCCCTAAAAGCTAGTGAAGTTGAGCATCTTTTCATATACGGGGGGCGGGGAGAATAAGTGTAGAGCTGTGAGCATGCAAAGCACAGTTTATTCTTGTATTATTTATTAATTCTTATATTTTCTATACCAACAACTATAAACCTGCTTTTGCCCCATCTTGCATCTGTTGGCCATTTGTATGGGAGAAATGTCTGTTCTGGTCCTGGTGCATATATCTCTGCCCATTTTTTTTTTATTTTAATGTTGTTCGAGTACAGTTTTCTGTCTTTTACTCCCATCCCAGCCCACCTACCCAGCCCTCCCTGCTCCCTCCCATTTCCACCCCCCCTAGTTATTGTCCAAGTGTTTATACTTGTTCCTGTAAACTCTCCCCCTTTTCCCCTGAATTTCCTTCCCCTCTCCCCTCTGGACATTCTCAGCCTGTTCTCTGTTTCAGTGTCTTTGGTTATATTTTGCTTGTTTGATTGTTTTGTTGTTTAGGTTCCTGTTAAAGGTGAGATCATGTGGTATTTGTCTTTCACCACCTGGCTTATTTCGCTTGGCATAATGCTTTCCAGTTCCATCCATGCTGTCGCAAAGGGTAGGAGCTCCTTTCTTTCTCTCTGCCCATTTTTTAATTGGATTGTTTTGTTGAGTTGTATGAGTTATTTATATATTTTGGATATTAACCCATTATTGGAGGTGTTGTTTGCAAATAACTTCTTCCATTTGGTTGGTGGCATTTTTGTCTTGTTATTAGTTTCTTTTGTTGTGCAGAAGCTATTTATTTATATATTTAAATTTATTGATTTTAGAGAAAGAGGAAGGGAGAGAAACATTGATCTGCTACTTTACTCATACATACATTCATTGGCTGACTCCTATATGTGACCTGACTGGGAATCAAAACTGCAACTCTGGCATTTCAGGACGATGCTGTGACCCACTGAGCTACCTAGCCAGAGGTGCAGGAGCTTTTTAGTTTGATATAGTCCCATTCATTTATTTTTGCTTTTACTTCCCTTGCCTTTCAGATCAAATTTATAAAATCCTTTCTTAAGACCAAGGTCCATAAGTTATATTACCTATGTTTTCTCTTATGTACATTAATTTATTGTTTCATGTCTTATATTTAGGTCTTTGATCCATTTCGAGTTAATTTTTATATTTGGTTCAAGACTGCTTTCATTTGTTTTCATACTGATTTTAACATTGTTGACAATAAAAGGATCTTTGAGTTTGGGTTTTTTGGTAAGATGATCATGCTTGCAAAGAACAACCATTTACAGCTGACACCGACCCTATCCTATTACATATAAAGAGGGGAAAGTTACTTTTAAACTGCTACTTGGAAAGTGGCTCTTGAATGTTGCATTCAGTCAAGTTTACATTGTAATCATTGAGGCATTGCCAGTTCCTTCTTTATTTTGCAATTGCAGGTAAGAAAAAAAAAACCTCTTCCTTGGTACTTCCTGGACATATCATTAATTGATGATGAGTTTTTAAAAGATGATAGACCATTATCACCTTTCATCATTTAGTACATTAATTGAGTGCATGTTAGATTCCAGATATTGTGCTTGGTGCTGGGTATATACGGGCAGGTACAGCAGAGGTGGTTCCTGCTCTGTGAGGAACTCACAGTTTACCATCTAGAGCAGAGTCCTGAAAGTGGGACCCGTAAAACCATGCGCATCACATCATCTGCATGTCAAAAACGAAGATTCTTGGATGCTACCACAGATCTGCTAAATACATTTTCGTGGTAGGGGCCCAGAATCTGCTTCCAGAAGACTCTCCAGATAATTGCTCTGTACTTTAATATTTGAGAACCATTGTGAATTTTCTTTATACAGTGGGCATTGGGAGCCACTTCTCACTTAAAACACCAACCTTCTGAACTTAAATTTCTCATCAACCCATGTATAACTTAGTGGTTAAGAGTTTAAAGTCTGGAGCCAGATTACCTGGGTTTTGTATTCCAACTTAACCATTTATTAACTGAGTGATCTTGAGCAAGTTACTTAACTGCTCTGCCTCAGTTTTCTCATCTGCAAAATGAGGAAAACAGTAGTTTCTGTGTAGTAGTGTTGGAAGATTAAATTAGTTAACCCGTATAAAATGTTTAGAACAGTGCTTGGCACTTGGGAAGCATTCAACAAATACTAAAAAAGAAGAAAAACGTGATTTGAGTTAAAATGTGTCTCAGCCCACCCTATGTAAAGAATGGACTAAAGTATAAAATCCTTCTGCCTATACAGGAAAACCAGTATGAGTAGATAAACATGTTGGTTAAGACTTTCAGCACTATGTGCAAAAGAAGTTTCAAATTTGGTTTGGAAAATTTGCGTGCTGGTGATGTGCTCTAAAGCCCCTGATACTTATGTTAGGGTTGGGGTGGGGTGGGAGGGACCAAAATTGGCTTCAAAGGATATTGAAGTGGCCTGTTGAATTTCAGATTTCATATGACTTGTGTTTCCTTTCTGGTCATATCTCTGGTGTAGGGCTGGGTATGTGGGATAGCTGTTGCTGTGGGTTTGCCAGCACGTGCAGTCTCATGTATGCTGGCAGAGCACTAAATGTTTTTGTTTCTGCACAAGAGTGCATGGAGAATCTAAGTTCCAGTCCTTAATCTTCCTCCCCCAGTGTGAACTTGTATATTTGCCATTTGGGTATAAGAGCTTTTACCTGCAGAGCTCATCCAGGGAGGCAGCAGGGCTTGGGCTTTTAGGCTGGAGGTGGCAGTAACATGCACAGCTGAGATCCTGCCACTGCTGGCTGGCTGAGTCCTCTCTGTGGTTTTCACTCTTCAGGCCATGCTTGAGTAACCTGCCTCCAGAGCTGCTGACAAGGCCGTGTTCAGAGGCCTTGGAAATTACACTGTTCATTTCCTTATCATCCCCTGACCTGCAGTGCAGAGCCTTCTGGTGCAGGAACAAGGCAGAAAAAAATCCAGACGGCTCCCAGCCAGCATGTGTCAAGGGCTACAAAGAAGGAAATTGGACTTGCTCACTTAAAAACCATGGGTTTAGGCTTTGATTTTTGGTTCCTGCTGAGAGTTATTTGTGTGAGAGCGCGCACGCTTGTGTGTGTGTGTGTGTGTGTGTGTGTGTGTGTGTGTGTGTGTAAAATGAGTCTGCAAGGCAAAGCTATAGAGGAGGAGCATCTGAAAGTGGAGAGCAGAGGGGAGATTGCTTTTCTCTTCAGTTAATTTCCCAGTTGTGCCATTGGGATGGGCCTGGAAGGATTAGCATCAGGAAGGTGCCAGGCCATATTAATATTTTAAAATATATTTCTCTCGGTACAGTTTAGTCATGGTTGAGAGCACCCATCCAAGAAAGAAGCTTTCCTGGTTGACTGAGGAGACATTTTTAACAAATCCTATTCCCTGAAGTCGTTTATCCTAGATGACATTGGCATAATCAATATTTAAGCTGCCTAAGAAAGTGTAGACTTGGGGTCTGTCTTGGATAAAAGGAATAGCTTCTTTGAGATGCAGGATAATGTGACAAAGGAGAGGTAAAGAGGAATTTATAGCATTGTGAGATTTTCTGTTTATAGGGCAAAATTCTATTATATTTTCAGAGCCTGTCCTCATTTTTTTCATTATTAAAAAACAATCTACTTCCTTTTCCTATTGGCATTTCTCTTGCCCTAGGAGAGCCAAAGGAAACACTTTCCAGGCTGAAGATGTAAAAAGTGGATGTAAGAGGTTGTTGAGGGGAGTTTGCAATCACTCTGTCCTTAATTTTCCTTTTTCTGGATTTCCACTGCCTTGGTGACATTGGAGCCTTTGTGAAGTGGGGGTAAAAAAAAGTTATACTTTAGCTTTCAGACTCTGGAGGTGTTTTTAAATCCTAAGTGTCTCTCTTGTTGGAAGTACTCTGTAGAGAAGTGTTTTCACGTGAGAAGGTAATAGCTAAGGTAAGAGCGGATTACCTCATTTACCTTCTCATAAAGCAGTGGTCCCTGTATCAGCATCACCATCAGCAGTGCCTGGGAACTTGTTAGAAATTCAGTACCCATCCCAGGCCACCAAATCAGAAACTCTAGGGGTGAGGCCTAGCATTCTGTGTTTGAACATTAGCTCTCCCATTGACCATGACACACACTAAAGTTTGAGGCCCACTATTGTAGATTACTCTTCCCTTCTTTTAATTTAAATTTTATTTATTGATTTGAGAGAGAGAGATTTGTTTTTCCACTTATTTTTGCATTCATTGGTTGATTCTTGTATGTGCCCTCAATAAATGTTAGCTGTTGCTGATATTATATTATAATGTTATTAGCTACGAGGTACAAGCTCATTATGAAATTAAGGAGAAGGGATATCCATATCCTTAGAGACTTTGGAATGTTAAGCCCATGAAGGTTTTGGAAAATAATGAGTTTATGATAGGTAATATTCTCACTCCTACTGATTTCCAGGAAGGCTTGAGGAGTGATTGATTCAGAGCCTTTGAAGTCATTGAGGTTTGGGGTTGTATGTATTGTTTGGTCGACTCCTTAGTTTGGAAGGGTTTGTTGGACTTCTTTTGGTACAGGGCTGATCTCAGGTTGAAGATTCCTGGTTTTATGATTATTTTAGGTTAGAAACTTTTTTTATTTTCCTCTTTTAATCCTTGACAAGTACACACTTTATTTTTGAAGGGATTAGAATTCCTACAGGTAGTATGAATAATCAGGAGAAGAATGAAGATTGAGATGCAGTATTTTGCTCTGTATAATGGGCATCCACGGTGTTTGTGTGTATTATACATGGGATTGCTATACCTGTGGTATATAATCATTATACCTAAGTATAATGTGCATTCTTATTTTTTCCTCAAAAATATGGGCAAAAAGTATGCATTATACATGGCAAAATATGGTACTTTTTGTGAATTCATCACTAGCTGCAGGAAATAAAAAGACAATTCTTAGATTTTTTTGGAGGTGGTCAATTTTCAACTTGAGATGTTCATTGAGAGAGTACAATTTAACCATATGCCTGAAAAAGTACAGTAATTGCTTTTTAAATGTGAGAGCACTGCATTCCAGCCTTGATGGCAAACACTATTGATAGATTGTGTTTAGATGAGCCAGACCTGGCCATTAAATTCTTTCTTGGCCTCTTTTAATTAATTTATTTATTTTTAAGGTTTTATTTATTTACTTTTGAGAAAGGGGGGAAGGGAAGGAGAAAGAGAAGGAGAGAAACATCAGTGTGCAAGAGACATATTGATTGGTACCTCTCCCACGTTCTGAAGTGGGGACCTAACCCACAGCTCAGGTATGTGCCCTTACTGGGAACTGAACTGGCAACCTTTTCGCTCTCAGGCTGGCACTCAATCCACTGAGCCACACTGGCCAGGGCACTAGCTTCTTAAAAAAAAAAACCTGAGGTATAATTGACATAACATTAGTTTCTGGTATACAATGCAATGGTTTGATATTTGTATATAGTAAAATGATCACCTCAGTAAGTCTAGTTAATATTTGTCACCATAAATAGTTTTAATTTTTTTCTTATGATGAGAACTTTCAAGATCTACTTTCCTAGCTACTTTCACATATGCAGTAGAATATTATTGACTATAGTTACAATGCTATATATTACATCCCCCTGACTTACTCATTGTATAACTGGAAATTTGTACCTTTTAACCCCCTTCACCCAGTTTGCCCATCCTCCACTCCTGATCTCAAGCTACCACCAGTCTATTCTCTATATCCATGAGCTTTGTTTGTTTTAGATTCCACATATAAATGAGACATACAGTATTTATCTTTTTCTCTCTGACTTATTTCACTTAGTATAGTGCCTTCAAGGATCATCCATGTTGTTGCAAATGGCAAGATTCCATTCTTTTTTATGGTTGAGTAGTATTCCATTGTATATTCATACCTCATTTTCTTTATCCATTCATCCATCAGTAGACATTTGGGTTGTTTCCATATCTTGGTTATTGTGAATAATGCTGTCATAAACATATGTAATTTTGAATTAGTGTTTTTATATTTTCACATAAATACCCAAAAGTGTTGCTGGATCATTATATTAGTTCTGTCTTTAAGTTTTTGAGAAACCTTCATACTGTTTGCTATAGTGACTACACCAATTTTCAATCCCACCAGCAGTGCACAAGGGTTTCCTTTTTCTTTTTTATCCTCACTCAAGGATATGTTTATTGATTTGAGAAAGAGAGGAATGGAGGGAGGGATGGAGAGAGAGAGAGAGAAACAAACACTGAAACACCAATGCGAAAGAGAAACATCCATCAGTTGCCTCTTGTACATGTACTTACGGGAATAGAACCTGCAACCTAGGTATGTGCCCTGACCAGGGATCGAACTCACAACCTTCTGGTGTATAGGGCATGCTGCGACCAACTGAGCCACCTGGCCAGGGCAAGGGTTTTCTTTTCTTTTACATTCTTACCAACAATTGTTATTTCTTGTTTTTTTAATAATATCCATTCTAACAGGTATGAGGTGACATCTCATTGTGGTTTTGATTTGCTTTTCCCTAATGATTAGTATGTTGAGCTGCTTTTCATGTATGTGTTGGCCACCTGTATGTCTTCTCTTGGCCTCTGGTTTTGTTTAGTCATGGGTTCTCTTTATTAGGAAGAGTTTTTTATGAACTGGTTCCCAGCTTAGAGTTGATATTTCCTATTGTTGTGTTTCTTCAGAAGTTAAGTACTTAGCTCTGCACTGAATCAAACCTTAGTGAAAGGTACAGAAAGTAGTATAGGAAGGAGATGTACCGTGTCATCATACTCACACCAGTCAACGTAGCATGAGGTTAGAGAAATAGACATTCAGGCTGAAAAGTCACTTGGTGCTAAGGCTTCTAAACTGGAGGTGCATATCAGAATCACTTCTGGAGCTTTTACAAAGTAAAAGTGCCCTACTGAAGTAAAATCTTTAGGGTAGGGGACCCCAAGCATGCAATTTTTTTTTAAAACTTCAACAGTGCTTTTAAATTCCTCTTGTTTAAAGTCCACTATACCGTGTGGAAAGGACTTTAGCTTCACTAAACAGCCTCTGGGAACCCCTGTTACTCCCTTGGCCAGGGGAACTCCAAAAGTTGTCCTTGCGTTTTGCCATTTCCAAATAGAGCTATACACCCAACCTTAGATGTCATGTGATCCTCAAGTGTTTTACAGAACGCGCAAGATTCTCCTTCAGCTCTCCTTTGTCCTTGCTCAGTCATGTTGGGGTGAGTCATTTAGGCATAGAGCTATAATGAATCTGACTTCTTATTCTCTTAATTAGAAGAGTTATTTAATTCTGATAGTTACAGCCTTTAGGATAGAGCATCCATATTAGTATTACTAATTAAACTTTTAGTTAGTGGTCCAGCATTTTTAAGCCAAATTTGAGCAAAATTCTTATGAGTAGATACATTTGTCACATATAGGCAAGTTGTGATATTTTTCTATGTAAATTAGAAGGGAGTCGAAGACAGGTTTAAATAATCTAAATTTACTCCTAATTTCTTTTCTCATTGACTTGTGAATATATTTCTGAGTTTATGTTGGGCAATGGGTATTCTTAATTTTCTGGAAATCTGTGGTACCCTAAAATAAAATAAGGCAACTATCCAATAAAGACCTTATTCCTGAGTCTGCTTCTAAACACATTCAAATTAAGAAGGAGCATCATCACTTCACAGAAATAGAAGTTCCCTGTTTAAGTCCTTTGCTTTTTTTGTATAAACACATACTATTTCTTTGAAGTCAAGAGGAGAAATAAATATTTTTGAATATGAAGTACTTCCCTGCTGGGACTTTAAGTCTCATACCTAAGGAAGAGTAATTCGGATGCTAGTTATTATCAGAAATGAATGAACACATACCTGAATATGCTGCAAACTTATAGTTAAAAAGTAGAATATTGGCCCTGGCTGGGGCAGCACAGTTGGTTAGAGCATCATCCCAATAGACCAAGACTGCTGGTTCCATTGCTGGTTCCATCCCTGGTCAGGACACAGAGAAGAATCAACCAGCGCATGCGTGAGCAAGTGGAGCAACAAACTGATGTCTCTGTCTCTGTCTCCCCATTCCTCTCTCTAAAATCAATACGTTAAAAATGGACTGTTGTATTTTGGCCAAAATTATATAACCTTAAATTCTCCAAATAAAATTTAAAATATTGTTTTTATTGATACTACATAAATCTACACTTTCAGTGGATATTTTTAGGTTTTGGAGTATTTCGGATACATATTCCACTGAATGGGAGAAAAAATTGGCAAATGGGGGAAGAATCATGCAAAGTAACTACACATTTATATACACCATATTAGACTAGATCTCAATTCCATCAGTGTGCAGATTCCTAAACATCTGGTAGAGTGTCTGTTTTAGATAAAATATGCCGTAAGGCATTTTTCATTTTGATTATACATATGTGCTTGGATTGAGACCAGGGGGACTTGAAATTAAAAAAGCTGACTGCTTATTACAACTTCAGAAAGAGGTCGAAAAATGAAAAAAATGAAATTCTTTCATTTTTGTTTGCTTCTGGTATCTCTCCTGTCATTTCCCATTTCTTATATCAGATTCTAAAGTTAAAGTCAAGGTATATTGTAAAGCACTTGGTCAGAAAGTACCCTTCAGAATTACTTAGGATAATGCCATGTTGGAGATTGACATACTGGCTTCATAAATTCAACACATTTATTTTCCCCAGCATTGAAGCAAACCATTATTTCTTCAGTTGAGGTCTCATGTAAAAGCTGGCTTGTGTTTAAGGACCGTATTGATGCAACATGTGTATTTGTAAATACTAGAATTATCTTAACCATGGTGAAATGCAAATACCATGAGAGGCACATGGGAATGGAAACCAGATAAGTGAACAAGCCACTTCAAGTCTCCATTCTGTGTCTCCCTCCATAGCTAATACAAATGTGTATAATAACTGAGGCCTAAATTATTCAAATTGTTCTTCTTTCTTTCTTTCTTTCTTTTTTGCCAGCTACATATAGTTTATGTGATTGTGTTAAATATACATAACCAGTTATCTGTTTGCTGTACAAAGATATTTTGTGACAGTAGAGGAAATTTTGGGGTCCAGACTCTCTCTGTAGTGGAAATTTAGAGGTCCATGGATTCAATCCATCTTAATATAATGCTTATTCTTTTGTAACATTTACTGTAAAATTCTGACTTTCACATTCGCTCACAATACCCACAAAGTCCTTCTCTTTAGGTTCCCTTGGTCTCTAAAGAAATAAGATTGTTTCTGTATGGTAGCCCCAGGTTTTACCCTTGAGTTAAATGAGAACTATCCTGACAGCAAACAGAAGCACAGAGATAGTCTAGTGTTACAGTATAAATATCCCTGAGCCTAGTCTCTCTCTTAGATTCAGTGCCTTTTATAATTTCTTTTGCCTACTTTTCACTTTCTATCCTTTTCTCTGACTTTCAGCGATAATCTAAACCAGTGATTTTCAGTCAGTGTGCCACAAGAATTTTTAAAAACATGCAATACCTAGCCCTGGTCGGGCTGCTCAGTTGGTTGGCACATCATCCCATATACCAAAAGGTTGTGGGTTCCATTCTCCGTCAGAGCACATACCTAGGTTGTGGGTTCCACTTCTGGTTGGAACGAATTGCAGTATGGGAGGCAACTAACTGATGTCCCTCCCTCTTTCCTCTCTCTTTATTTATTTTAAGAGAGGAAAAGGGAAGGAGAAAGACAAGGAGAGAAACATCAATGTGAGAAACATCAGCTGGTTTTCTCCTGTGTGCCCATCCAGGGATGTGCCCTGACCAAGAATCAAACCAGTGGCCTTTCGGTTTGCAGGAGGATGCCCAACCCACTGAGCCACACAGATTAGGGTGATATGTTTCTCTTTCACATCAGTGTTTCTTTCTCTCTCTCTCTGTTTCTCTTTCACATTGATCTTTCTGTCTTTCTCCCCAACTCCATTTCTCCCTCCTTTTCTCTCTCTAAAAAATAAAAATAAACAAAAAAGAAATATGCAATACCTGACTATTTAGTCAGGGGCACTGACCTCTTTATCCTTAGGTTCTCAAATTAAATAATAACAACAGCTAACACAACAATAGCCCTCTGGTGTGAATGAATCAAAATTACACCCTTTTATTTTGTCAGATAGGCAAAAGATATATTTTTGGGGTGCTGCAGAATTTTAGTAATTAGTTTATGTGTGCCATGAGAGGAAATGGGTTAAAAATTGCTGATCTAAACCATATTTTTAAAAAATCCTATTGTTGTTTTAGCCCTGGCTGGTGTGGCTCAGTGGATTGAGTGGGGGTCTGCGAACCAAAGGGCTGCAGGTTCACTTCCCAGTCAGGGCACACGCCTGGGTTGTGGGCCAGGTTCCCCTTTGTGGGACACGTGAGAGGCAACCACATGTTGCTGTTTCTGTCCCTCTCTTTCTCCCTCCCTTCCCCTCTGTCTAAAAATAAATAAATAAAATCTTTTTTAAAAATCCTATTGTTGTTTTAATTATTTTTTGTTATTTTTGGGACTCACTTCTACATTTACCGGTCGTGTTTTAACCAGATGGGATTATATTTAGTCATGCTGATTTAGAGAGTTTTTTGTCTTCTTCCCAGTTGAAAATAAGTAACCATGAAAAAGTAGTCCTTTTTATATCTTCTACCATGAGCATTTGTTGCAGTCTGGGCACAGCACTGGTTGTATTAAGAAAACGACTGTACTATTTGACAGTGAGATTTTACCCATTTTGAAATTGCTGTTAGCTACTCCTTAGAGATGACATTACTGTGAATTCACAAAATTAAAGGCTTATTTAATTTTGCCTTACCTTAAGGCTTACCTTATTTGAAGACTTTTGTGCCAGTGTTAACACTTTTAGCTGTTCTGTCCAAGAGCTAGTGGCAGCTCATAGACTGAACATTGCAATTGCCCAATAGCACAGGTGGCAAACACAAGGCCCACGGGCCGAATCCAGACCAGCACCTTGTTTCTACCCAGCAGCAGCACCAAGCTCCTTGCCCCTAGTTAAGGATTAGTTACATTTACACAGTCCTAAAATTACATTTGGCCCTTTGAAGGCAACTGCGAGGCTGATATGGCCCCCGGTGAAAATGAATTTGACACCCCTTCCCTGTAGGATAGGAGAGGCAGAAATTTTCATTTGAAGAGCTAAATAAAAATGATTCTGGGTGTAGGCCAATACAGTGTCACTGAGGAAGAAGAAAAGTTACAGTTTGTCTTTCCCTGGGAGGCAGTTTGGCCAGGGGAAAACTCCCAGAAATGGAAATTCTAAGCTTACTGATTTGTGAAGCTCTGGGTTTTCACCTGCCAGCCTTCGTGAAATGTAGCTTCTTTTCAAAGTAGGGGAAAATATGGGATAGGGCAAATTAAAGGCTTAAAATGAGGTCACTTCCCAACCCTCTAATCACACTCTTAGAATTAAGCAGGTAGGTGACCTCTAATGTCACACACATAGGGAAACATGGAAACATTTACTGTTTAGAAGTCAAGTTAGGTTATTGCTGTTCCTAACTTCTATTGAATTAGTGACCTGAGTGGCATTCAGAGCGAAGTCTGGGAAGGTAGTTGGAAAATTATGTGTACCCCAATGACATTTTCATATCTGACTAAAATTTCCACATTTCCATTTGTTTTTATTCCCTAGTCACATTTCATCCTCCATTTCATATCGAATGACCAGAGGCAGGAGAAAAAGAGCCGGGCGACCCCCACTGTAATTCTTCCCATTCCCTTGCTCCCGTCAAGCTTGGATGCTGGTGACAGCTTGTTCAAATGAACTGGGAGCAGTGGGGAATGGGTCTTAGATATAAACTTGGATGGTTTATGTTTATTTTTAACAAAAGCACACAAAACGCAGCACTTTCTCTACTTCCTATTTACTTGCTGTTGGCAAGAAAAAGAGCAAAAGACTGGTTTATCATCCTGTAGGGGTTGTTTTGGCCAGAGATTTAAGATTAGTGAAATTATGGAGTTGATAGGAAATGATGTCTTTTGTCTAAGTAATACCTCCTAGAAAATAAACTGTTTTTAAAAGAAACTTAGATTTCAGTATGGTGTATTCAGTTACTAAAAATTATCTTTTCTTAAATGTTCTTGTATTGATCATATCCTGGGACTGGTTCCTTATCCTTGCATTTATTCTGCTTATATGTTGCTATGTCTTTCAGAACCATTTCCAAAGTTCATCTTGCAGGCTACTGAATAATAAGTCCAGTGAGGCATACAGTCTGGTAAGAGAGACAGAATGGAATCAAGTAATCACACGCATGTCAGTGTTGTCATAAGAAACGTCCAAACCTGTAGAAAATTTTTATGAGTTTATTTGAGCCAAACTGATGATAATTGCCAGGAAGCAAAATCTCAATGGATTGAGAAAATATTCCAAAGAATGGCAGTTTTACATCTTATTTTATACATTACAATCAAAGGAGGGTGTGTAAGGAGAGTTGCATGGAATTCATTGGTGATAGATTAGGGAGGCAGGAGAAAGTAAAGTGGATCAAAGCAAATCTCATCTCTTAGATTGTATAAAAATAAGTGAAGAGACAGTTACTTTGTTTATATTGGTAGGTACAGGATGGTTAACATTAACAGCACACAGAGATGGTATGCAGCAGAACAAGATAACAATGTGGGGTCTGTAAAAACGGGGTTGCTCTGATGTGCAGAAAGCAATAACAGACAGGCTCAGTTAAGGTAAAGATTGACATTTATTGAGAAGGATACTGGCCTAGCCCTGGCCTGGGGGGCTCAGTTGGAGCATTATCTCATACACCGAAAGGTTGTGAGTTCAATTCCTGGTCAGGGGACATACCTAGGTTGCAGGTTCAACCCCCAAATACGGGAGGCAACAAATCAATTTCTCTTTCTCTCTCTCTCAAATCAATAAATATATCCTAGGGTAAGAATTTAAAAACGAAAAAAAGAAAGATACTAGCTTAGAACAAGACTACCTGCCATGACTGACTTTTAGTTTAGAAGTTTTAATTTCAGACCATCCTATGTGGTTACTTTCAGTCTCTGAGTTTGTGAGGCTGCCATGCAGGCCTCCCCTGAGCTTGTCAGGGTTAGAATGTGGCCCTTTTTTTTGTTCACATCAGGATGGGGGTCAGAAAAAATATCCATGAAGAAGTTTGAGTAAATATCTGAAGGATGAATAATAGTTAATTTGAAGGAGTTAAGTGAATTAAATGAAATATCCCTTAAGGTGTGGAGGTCATGAGAGAGAACTGGAAATCTAAAAATGTAGGAGTTTCCAATGTGAACAAATAAAGAGTAATTGATGCCATAGAACTGGGTGTACTTCACTGGGGAAAATGTGTCTTTTGAATTAGATGAAAAGAAGGGGGCCCAGGATTGATTCCTGAGGAATATCAAGACGGTAGCCAACTTAGGTGGCATATTAGGAAGTTCTTCCCTGTGCAGTGGAGAACATACAAAACTACAAGTGGGAACACATGTCCACAAAAAACATTTTAAAATTCTCTGAAAGGGGTTAAAGAGCTTGCTTGGTTCTAAGGTTAGAGTTAGATTTGGTTTACTGTATTGAGTCATGCTTTAAGGAAAGAAGAGATTTTTTTCCCCATGTTACCTATGAGCAATGGAAGAATGGTCTCTGCTTTTTATTTCAACCACTTCCTATGTTTTTTCTCCTTTTCATTATCCCAAGACATTCTCAACTTCCATAATGGAATTAAAATGAAAGCATAGACTTTGATTAGACTTGTGTTTGAATCTCAGCACTGCAACTTCATTGATGTGGAATCTTGCAAATTACCTACCTTTCTGAAACTCATTTTCCATAAATTTTGGATGGGTTAAAAGTACACTGTAAATGCATAGTGTGTGGTGGTATAGTAGTTGTAGGCCAGCAACAAAGGTTTGTTCTGTTTCTTTTCTTTGCAGCTTCTCCTTTTTTCGAGGTAGGTGAGTTGTTTCATCTGTGATCATCGAGGCTTTCTGTGTCCCATCTCCTCATGGCATTGTGCAACAACAGCTTCTCTGCTAGAGCAAAAAAGTTTTACATTTTAGTAGTAGAAGTCCCTTCTGGGGAGGAAGTACAAGGAGGATTTCTGGGTGGTTATAATCCAGGGTTTCTCAACAACAGCACCATTGGTGTTTGGAGCTACGTAATTCTTTGTGCTGGGGGCAGTCCTGTGTATTGTAGGTTGTTTAGCATCATCCTTGCCTTGACCCATTGGATGCCAGTAGAATTGTCCCCAAGTTAAGACAACCAAAAATGTCTCCAGACATTACCACATGTCCCCAAAAGGGCAAATCTCTGTCTAAGAACTGTTTGCTAGAAAATAAAACCAAACTTTTTATATGGGTGCTACTTACACAGCTGTGTATATGTATGAAAATGCAGTGAGTTGTACATATATGATATATGCAGTTTTCTGTCACAAATGTTATGTTTCCACAAAAAGGTTTTTTTAAATCTTCAGCAAGGATATGTTTGTTGATTTTAGGGAGAGAGAGAGGAACATTGATCAGTTGTCTCTCGTACATGCCCCAACCAGGGATTGAACCCATATCCTAGATATGTACCCTGACCAGGAATTGAACCCACAGCCTTTTGGTGTACTGCATGATGCTCCAACAAACTGAGCCACTTGGCCAGGGCTCCACAAAAAATTTTAAAAACAAATTATTTTTTTTTCACTGAACACATTAGAGAACTGGGCTCTAACCTGTAACTATGTCTAAGTATATCTAGGCTTTCATTCTTCTCAGTCCCTACAAGGTGTGGTGGAATTAAGGGAAGGAAGGAGACCTAGGTAGATTGGAAAGGCAGCAAAAAATAGTCTGAAAATCTGGCTTCCAAATGTCTCCTTTCATCTTCTAGCCAATAGGGTGTAGAATTCAACTTAGGAGAATTTCTATTACGAGATTCAGAAATAAACTCTGCAGCACATAACAGTTTAATTATCAGCAAAACAGGTATCTTCCTCCCCATTCTCTCTGTTACACTTTTGTGACAGCAAAGGAGAGAATTATCTGATTTCAACCCCTTTCTTGATAGCCATTGAAGTAACTTCTGAAAATGTTTGCTTTTACCTTAACATACAATCTTTCAGTCTTTCTCTACTTTGTATGGGCGGATAGAATGTCCTTTCATGTTGGATGACATTGCCTGCTCCCGAGAATATAGTCCCTAGAAAAGTCCCTGAGTAGGAAGCAGGAGGTTAAGTAACCCACCGCAGTGTCTTGAGAGGAGTCCAAGAAAAGATCCCATTTTGAAGTTTGAAAGATCCTGTAAAGAGAGGGCAGGCCTCGGGCCAAGCAGTCTTTGAGGTGGTAACCAGCTCGTAAACAAGAACTGGCATGTGCCAACAGTGCCTCTCATTCTGGCTCAAGAGCTGGCTGAGGGGAGAAATGTGTGGAAGGCTCTGTAAGTGGAAGGATTGTTGTTGGCTTCGGGTGTAGTGTGGCTGGAAGTGGAGCAGGAAGGGAGCTTGGACCTGGTCTCTGGGGTCTCAGCCCATGTGCTAAGAGGAAGGTTTTTGCTCCCCACCTTCTATCCCCCCACCCCTACCCAGTCCTTCTCTTATTTTGTTTTTGTTTTTTTTCCTTTTCTTCCCTTCAAGGTACAGGAAATGTTTGGATATGTAGTGTTTTACAGCTCTTGTAGGTCAGCCTATTACTATTCTGATCCTTTAAGACGAAAGCCAGAGGGATTTAAGTAGGTGGAATCAAGGCTCATAACTTTTATGAAAGTGCCCTAAGCAAGATACCCTCAGTTTATTTGGAAGTGTTTAAGTTTTACTACAATCCCATCATCGCCAACGTGGTTTTTTAAGTACAGGTACACAGCCAGGTGGCTAAACCAAGACCAGTAAGACTTGAAACTGGCAGCAGAGTGAGCCATCTAAGGACAAAAGGAGAGCACTGGTATGGGAAAGAGGTGCAACTGTGGCTCTGAACCCCTGTCCTCTCATTACTCTGTACTGGCCCTGGCAGCTGCCAAAGCTTGCTCAATAGAGTTGTGGGCAGGGGATTATTTCTTAATGCCTGCATGGGAGTACCAAACTTCAGCTGTGTTATCTAGGCTCTGAGCTGCTGGCACTTGCTGAGGCACCTGGTGACTCTAGACAAAAGCCTGTTTTGTCAGAGAAAAGATTGGGGCAAAGTACAACCATTGTTATCTCTGATGCCCTCAGAGCAAACTGTCTGCTTGGCAAATGGAAATGTCTTGACCTTGTGAATTACACAACTGGTTTACTTGGTCTTATTTTTTTGAGATTATTGTCTACTATTCAAGTTTCAGCATTCAGGTGTTGAAACCTACTATTAATGCTTTTTAAAAACTGCTTTAAATATCATAACAGTGCCCTGGTTGGTGTGGCTCAGTGGATTGAGTGCTAGCCAGCAAACCAAAGGGTCGCTGGTTCCATTCCCAGTCAGGGCACATACCTGGGTTGCCAGCCAGGTCCCCAGTGGGGACACAACAGAGGCAACCACACATTGATGTTTCTCTCCCTCTCTTTTCTCCCTCCCTTCTCCCCTCTCTTCTCTCTTTCTCTAGAAAAATAAATAAATCTTTAAAAATATCATAAAAGTACTTTATTACGAAGAATTTGGAAAATGCAGATAGGTAAGAGAAACAACAGAAAAATTATATTAATTCTATCATATTCATTTTCTTAACAGAAGAATTTCTTTAATGTTGTGAAACTGGCTAAGATTATTGGTTCAGAACTGGCTTGGGCATAATCACGAATCTCAGCCCTGTTCCCTTAAACATCTTTAATTTTTCCATTTGAGAACTGACCTGGTCTGGCCCTGCTTGTCTAGATTTTACTACATTTGATGAAATTTCACCTGGAGTATGAAACTCTATCTTCTATATTTAAGTTTTTGTAACTTGTCTGAAGCCAAGTTTTTGTTTTTGTTTTTTACTAAAAATTTTATTTATTTATTTTCAGACAGAGGGGAAGGATGGGAGAAGGAGAGGGAGAGAAGCATCAATGTGTGGTTACCTCTCACATACTCCCTATGGGGGAATCTGGCCTGCAACCCAGGCATGTGCCCTGACTGGAAATTGAACCAGTGACCCTTTGGTTCTCAGGCCAAAACTCAATCCACTGAGCCATACCAACCAGGGCTTAAGCCAAGTTTTTATCTTCATTTGTGATTGTCTTTAGAAGTCTGGGTGTTTATTTGTTTTTTTAAATTAGTGGCGATGAATAAATGTGGGGGGTGGTTTTATACATTTTAAAGGCTAAGTGTTGACCTGCTTTAATATTTTTGGAAAGAGATCTATGGTGGCAATTAACATAACGTTTTGCTTTCATTGAAAGTCTTAAAAGATTTCTTGTAGAAGAAGAAAAGGGCTGTCTCTCATGGAATCCTGAGACAGGCTGAGCCATGGGGACTTTTTCTTTTCCCTTAGAGTAACATTTTAGTTAAGGCAACTGCACAGAAACAAACCTCTTTTTTCAGTATAATTTCCTACTGGGTTTATATTGACCAGTCTGGAACTTCGGCTTATTAGATGGTTAGATTTGCATTTAACACTTAGAGGTTTGTAATAAAAAAATAGAAATCTTGGCCTACTAGAGAAATGTATTTTGGATTTATTTATTGTTCCTCCCTAATGTTAAAAATTGTTAGGCACTACAAGAGACCGGTGTCTGAAAGCACTCTGGTATTGGCAATGTCAGGGGTAGCTATTCCCCAAAGAAACCTTCATTAACACTGTAAACCCTTATAGCCTTTTGACAGGAAAGAAATGGGGGGGAGATGCTAGCTGGGTATATTTTAATTTATATTCTCTGGAAGTATGCGTTTTCTACTGATAGGTTATTTTGTAGATTATCTTTTCATTTAACATGGACTCTCCATATAATAGGGGAGGAGTAGTTTCCAGTCAAAATAATTACTCTAGCAGTTCTGAGACCGATCTTCAGAACTATTGTCAGCACTATGGTTTGAAGAAATTAAATCAAGATTGACTACTTAATAGTAGGATTTGACTAAGAGACTGACTTCAGAATTGAAGTAAGTCTGGGAAAATCTTTCATGTGATTAACTTAAGTTTCCTGTGAATGGAAGGTTGAGAAATGATGTCTGGTAGCCTAAGTTGTGGGTAGAATTTCTGCTTTTTGCTTTGTTTATAAGATATCTTTACTGTTCTATCTTTTACTTATTGTCAGAAAGCAGAAAATAATCTGTTTCTAGATCTTGTGAAGCAGTGGTACTGAGTTGGAGAATTTGGGGGGAAGAGGTGAACTAACTAGGTTATACATGAGGATTTTTTTTCCTCATACAAGTTTTTAACAAT
>PVKM010012703.1:0-31289 GCA_004027735.1 Carollia perspicillata | reverse complement strand
AAATGCTTTTTGTGGATCTTCCTCCCCAAAAATATTTAAAGCAGAGGTTTCCCTTTCTCAGACAACATACTCTTTTGAACACAAATAATAAGAATATTGGCAATATTTATTGTAAGTCTTTTTATAAAAAAGACTTTCTTTTTGAAGAGGAATTTGGTGGCAACATTAAAGTGGCTCAGAATATTTTAAACAAGTAGAATAGTAGGCATATTTTCCATGGTTGGCTATTTTCCATGCAGTGGGTGTGTTTTTTAAAAACACATTCTTGGCCTTTATCGAAAACCACAGATAGCTATAATTTGGGTAGCTTTTACAGATAATTTATGACTTTTGCACTCAACTTAATGGCCCATAAAAAACTCAAACCAGCAGTGTTAGGACACTGCTTTAGCAGTTAAAGGATTCTGGAGACTGGGAGTGTTTTTAGAAAGGGACTTCCATGTCAAATGGAAATTTTGAATTGGACTTAGAACATTGTTGCTTGATACAAACATTATCTCTTTCAAAGTTACACCCTGGCTACTCCAACTCTGGCCAGTAAAGCTAGAAATCCCACAAAACAAAATTATTAGTGTGCTTTAGGTAACCTCCTTTTTTATATACTAATATTAGATAAAGCAATTATCAAGCTAGAAAACTAATGAAAATCTGTTTGTGACAATTTACTGTATTTCAGCCAGGGCAACAGATGCCTATGGTGTTTTCCTCCATGGGTTTTAAACAGTTAACATCACCTGCTGCTGTTCTTGGTGAAACCCCACAGGAAACTGAATGCCGAATACTGAAGGTACAGATGAAAGAGAAAGTAATTTTCTGGGAGGGGAGGAAGAGTAATTTTGCTCTGTGAGGTGAAAGGGTGAGAAACCAAAATACTTGTGAGCAATTACTTATGAAAGTGGAAATGAGAGTAAAAGTTAGAGGCAAAGGGAACAAATACAGGAAAGAGAAAAAGAAGAAAATTCCTAGAGCCATAGAGAAAGATAAAGGGACTATAGATTGAAATGTACATTTAGAAGGTGCTATTCGAAAAGTAAGTCGAATGCTATACATAGAAATGTTATAAATTTAGTAAAATATTGTATACACATTTAATATATACTTTTTGGGGACACTTTTAAGAGATATTTCTAGATCTTTCCTTTCCCACTCCCTACTGTTCAGGGTAAAGAGCAGTGACCATGATCAGGAAATCAGGAAAAGTCTTCCTTGCAAGACTAGAATAATTATTATTAGAAAGGAAATAAAATTACAAGGAGCAGATAATTAGATAGATAATAGATAGACAGATTACAATACTG
Organism: Carollia perspicillata; assembly: GCA_004027735.1. Lineage (NCBI taxonomy): Eukaryota > Metazoa > Chordata > Mammalia > Chiroptera > Phyllostomidae > Carollia > Carollia perspicillata. Next base: position 29,991 of record PVKM010012703.1, on the reverse strand, counting down.
ACTGGGGGCTCAGCTGAGGAATGGAGGAGGGGTATTTGCATGGCCCTGGATGAAAGAGGGAAACTGTTGTTAACTGAGAGAATTCAGAAGACATTGAAACACGTTTCAGTAACCTGGTTGCTACTGAGACTGTGTTTATTTAAACATGGCATTCTTTTAGGGCTGAGCCTCTATATGGGTTATAGGTGAAAATGTACACCAACCAAATATTAGAGTGTTTGTCTCACTTGACATTGTTGACAGAGTTGTCACTGGTGATTAACAAACATACCACTGCTTGTCAGCATCAACTGCTTGTCAGCATCTTTGTCTTCTGGATACCATATAAAACAAAACAAAACAAAACTAAACTAAACTAAAAAGGAATAGTGGGGATAAATCTCTGATAACTATAATTTGCATAAATTTAGGAGAAAGGTATATTCTCTAAGGACAGTTCAAGTTAGTCAAAATTAGTAGAGATGAGAAAACAGTGGCAAAAGATGGAATAAAGAAATGAGTGAAGGTGGTGAGTGAACTGTGGTTCAAAAATGGCACGTCTCAGAGCATGACAGCACTATTATACTTCCTAAGAGAAAAAGACCATCTCTTGTAGTGTGAGAATTATGTATACAAACTGATAATGGTGCAAGTCCCTACAGTGAAATGCCAGATGGTAGTAAGTTTTCTGAAGCCAGTGCTGTTCACAGAAGCAGAGGATTCAGGCCTACACAAGGGGTGATGAGGTGAGTCACACTTGTAGAGAAAAGTAGGTTTCTGTATTATCACCAAAAGAAGAAAGGACTTCAGGAAGAATTTAGGACTGTAGTATAGAAAAATGAAGCATTTTAAATAATGAGTAACATATGGAGAACAAGTACACCATTGGTATTGGTTTTCTATTGCTACACAGCAAATTTCAACAAACTTAGCAGGTAGAAGAACATAAATTTATTACAGGACAGGTTCTGTTGATGAGGAGTGTGGACACAGGGTAGCTAAATCTCACCTGTCTGAAATGAGGTTTCAGCCAGGGATGTGATTTCTTTGACCGTTGGGGCCCTTTTCAAAGTCCATTCAAGTATGGGTAGAATTCACTCCTTTGTAGTTCAAGTCTTCAGTTCCCCATTGTAGGAACTGAAGTGGACTGTTAGCTGTGGGCTACTCTCAGCTCTTGGAGGCTGGACTCGTGCCCTAGGCCTGCAACTCTCTTACATCACAGCTTACTTGCTCAAAGCCAGCAGAAAATCTGACTCCGAGAATTACCTACTCTGCCTGTTAAAGTCTTATCTGACTAGGATATCCCAGGTTAGTTTCCCTTTTATAATTAACTCAAAATCAGGAAACTTAGATATCTGCAAAATCTCTATATCTTTGCCAGATATTGTTATTGGTGAGGGGTATGAGAGATATTCTATCTGCAACCAACAAATGAATTTTTACAACTAAAAATGAAAAGTAACAACTAAAAAGAAAACATTAAAATGCAAGAACCCTAATGCATTGCTCATGGGAATGCAGACTGGTGCAGCCACTGTGAAACAGGATGGAATTTCCTTAAAAAACTAAAAGCAGAACTGCTGTTTGACCCAGCAATCCCACTTCTAGGAGTGCATCCTAGGAATCCCAAAACATCATTTAGAAAGGATATGTGCACCCCTATGTTCATAGCAGCATTATTTTAGCCAAGGTCTAGAAACAGCCCAAGTGCCCAAGAGTAGATGAATGGATAAAAAAAAGAAGTGGTGTATTTATACAATGGAATTCTATGTGACTGTAAAAGAGCAGAAACTCTTACCCTTTGCGACAGCATGGATGGACCCAGAGAATATTATGCTAAGCAAAATAAGCCAGTCACACAAAGACAAACACCATATGATCTCACACATATGTGGAATCTAATAAACAAAACACACCAACAAACAAAATAAAATGAGAGTCAGGGACACATGGAACACACTGACATATCTCAGAGGGGAGGAAGCTGTAAGATTTTGAAGTGATTAGCCAAAGAACATATATGTACATATGCAAAGCCCGTGGACACAGAAAACATTGTGATGAAGGCTGAGGTAGAGGGAGGACAGGGGCTGGGTAGAGAAGGGAAAACGGAGGACACCTGTAATAGTGTCAAGAATAAAAATAAATGCATAAAATACAACAACATAAGATTTTTATCAGAAACACCTTTTTTCAGAGTTTATGCTATTTGTTTATTTTTAGAGAAAGGAAAAGAGAGGGAGAAAGAAAGGGAGAGAAACACCAGTGTGTGGTTGCCTCTCACTCACCCCTTCCTGGAGACCTGGCCTACAACCCAGACATTTGCCCTGACTGGGAATCGAACATGCAACCCTTCAGTTTGCAGGCCAGCACTCAATCCATTGAACCATACCTGCCAGGCATTAGACTATATTCTTATCCTACAACAATGAAAATTATGGATAATTATTTTGCAAAAATTTTAAAAATCTTAATACAACACCATTTTCTATGAATGAAATTTGTAAATAGATAAGTGATGAAACATGAGTTATAAAACCTCAGTAATAAAAGCAAGAATGAAAACCCACCTTTTACAGAGGCGTAAAAGAGAAAGGGCCCTCAGAAAAATATATATTTAATTTGCATAGTAAAAGAATGTGGCAGGCAGAAAATTTTTAAAAAAACCATAGAAATGAAGGCAAAATGATGAAAAATATAAAAACAAAATAAAAAATGATGAATAAGCAGATATTTTGCCATGAAGTCCCACCGTCAGATAAAAAGAAAAACCTAAATTAAGGCATATAATAAATATTTAAAATGTAATTATATTATTTTTGAAACAAAAAAGACAAATATGTATGTTGAAAGTGTACATGATATATCAGGTAAAATTCACTCAGAATAGTTCTTACCATATTATATCCTAATAAAATTTTTAGAGTTTAAAGATTTTATTTTGTGTTGCCCCATTAAAAAAAATCAGGTCACTTTTCTGGGGAAAATATCTGGATTATCTTAGATTTTTTCACAGAAAATTTCAGTGTCATAAGACAATGGAGGATCATATACAAGAGCCTTCAACTTGAAAACAGATGATCTAAGGAATTTTCAGTAAAATTGTCCCTCAAGGATGTACATTAAAATAGGCTTTTAACATGAATGAATGAAAGCATTTTCATTAGTCCTTCTTGGGAAAAAAACAAAAGAAAAAACCTGCAGAATATATTTTGACCATGCAAAAAAAGTGAGTAAATTACTAACAAAAAAAATTAGACATGAGGATTGTATTACTTAGCAGTAGCAATAAGATAAAAGGAAGAAAGAAGAAGGAAAGGAATAAAGGAGTAAGAAGAAAAGAAAGAGAAGAAGAAAAAAGATAAATTTAATGATTAAGATAAGAGAAGAGAACAAAAACAATTTCCAATTATTTTTGTCATGTTTCAAAGTTATTTTTCTTTGAAAAAGTATATGAGAATTTTAGAAAAATAGAAAAATGCAAATACAAAATTTTAATTGATGGAAATATACTTTTAAAAATTATAATGAACATTTTGTTCATCTCTTTCAAACTGCATTTTCCTCCAAATAACACAGATAATTTTTTATGAAAACAATTTGTAAAAATTGCGTATAATCAGAAATTTATGTACAAAAGTTAAGATCATATATTTTCAATATTGCTATTAAGCCATTAAAATAATTGTAATGCTATTAAAATAATTGTATATTCAAAATGTGTGAAAACATTCAAACATTTCTATGTAATGATATATTTATAAAATCTCATAAAGAGAATGAGGTATGAAAATTACAGGAACATCACTTTAGAAGTTAAAGTTGACAAAATTCAACGAACATTCACAAAAGAAAAATGCCTGCAAAATAATAATAGATAAATACTTCCTTAATATGATAAAATATATAATTATGTCAGTCCCAAAACCAAGGTCAACTTTGTGGGGTAATAGTAATGGCATCCCACTTATATTGGAAAAATGTAAGAATGTTTATAACATACTAATAAAGAAAAACAAATTACAAAACAACATTTTTGTATACAATATGGTGACTTCTCTCAACTGTGGATACAGTGTACTTCAGATGGACAGAAATGAGAGTACCTACTGGCATGTTGCAACCTGCCTCCCCACACACATATTCTGATCCTTCTGACATGAGATTTTGGTTGCTCTTTGGGTTTGTTTTTATTGTTGTTGTTTTTGTTGTTATTGTTGTTGCTGTTATAATGTTCTCCATTTAAAATTTTCTAATATAAGCATGCATTTATACAATTAGGAATGAGTAAGTATACTTAAATTTCTGTTTCTCTAATTTTTAATTAACGAGTGATGTAATTATTTTAAAAACACTTCTAAAAGGTGAAGAAATTAGTTTATTACTCTAATTCCTTTCTTCTATAGTATGCGTGGATTTAATCTGCAGGTGTTGACTCCCCAGCACCCATTATCTCTTTTCTCCCTTCAACACTTTTACCTATTAAATAATTCCTTTAACATCAAACCTAGATGCCATTAAAACATATCTAAAATTTATATTGCATTTAACTAATTGTTTTCAGCACATAATGTCAGCCCTTTTTAAGTTCAAGTTTCTCATTTTGAGTTCTTAATTTTCACTTATACCTTCTAATGTGCAAATTATATAAAATAGAAATTGTTCCCATTTTGGTTATTTTGTCTTTTTATTATTGTTTATTTTATTACAGTTGCCCCACATGTTTCCCCTTTGTTCTACTGTGCCCACTCCATCCCCCACTCCCACAGTCCTTCCCCACATCATTGTCCATGTCAATGGGTCATTCATACATATTTTTGACTAATCCCTTTCTCTACCTTCCACCATTTACCAATCACACCCGCCCCTCTGGCAGCTGTCAATCTGTTCCATGTTTCCATGTCTCTGGTTCTGTTTTGCTCATTAGTTCATTTTGTTCATTAAGTTCCTTTTATAAGTGAGATCATGTGGTATTGTTGTTCATCACCTGGCTTATTTCACTTAGCATAACAGTCTCCATTTCCAAACAAGCTGTCACAAAAGATAAGAATTCACTCTTCTTTCTGTTGCATAATATTCCATTGTGTAAATATACCACAATTTTTTAATACATTCATATACTGATGGGCACTAAGGTTGTTTCTAACACTTGGCTATGGTAAATAACACTGCTATGAACATCGGGGTACATAAGTTCTTTTGAATTGGTATTTCAAGCTTCTTAGGGTATATTACCAGCAATGAAATTTCTGGGTTGAAAAGTTGTTCAATTTTTTTTTTTTTGAGGAAATTCCATACTGTTTTCAACAGGAGCTACACCGGCCTACATTCCTACTAAGAGTACACTAGGGTTCTCTTTCCTGCATATCCTCACCAGCACTTGTTATTTGTTGATTTATTAATAAGATATTCTGATAATCATGAGGTGATATCTCATTGTGGTTTTGATTTGCATCTCTCTGATGGATAGTGATTATGAGCATTTTTCATATTTCTATGGGCCATTTGTATATCCTCTTCGGAGAAGTGTTTACTCAAGTACATTGCTCATTTTATAATTGGATTGTTTTTCTTTCTTGTGTTGAGTCATATGAGTTTGTTATATGTTTTGGAAATTAAATCCATGCTGATATATCATTGGCAAATGTGTTCTCCCATATAGTCAATTCCCTTTTCATTTGATGATGGTTTCTTTTGCCATGCAGAGGCTTTTCAATTTGATATAGTCCCATTTGTTTAGTTTTTCCTTTGTTTCTCTTTCCCTAGGATTTATATTGGCAAAAATATTTCTATATGGGATAGGCAATATTTGACAGTCCATGTTTCCCACTAGGACTTCTGGTATCAAAACTTACATTTTATCTTCTATCCATTTTGAGTTTATTGTGGTAAATGATGTAAGTTGGTGGTCTTGTTTCTTTTTTCTTTTTTCATGTACCAATCCAGTTCTCCCAACACCATTTATTAAAGAGACTATTTTTACTCCAGTGTATACCCATGCCCCCTTTGTTAAGAATTAATTGACCATAAGGACTTGGGTTTATTTTTGGGCTCTCTATCCTGTCCTATGATCTATGTGTCTGTTCTTATGCCAGTAGTAGACTGTTTTGATTACAGTGGCCTTGTAGTGTAATTTGATATTGGGTATTGTCATACCTCCAACTCTATTCTTTCTCAAGATTACTGAGCCTATTTGGGGGTCTTTTGGATTACATATAAATGTTTGAAATATTTGTTCTAGATCTGTGAAATATGTCATTGGAATATTGATAAAAATTGCATTGAATCTATTGATTGCTTTGGGTAGTATGGCATTTTAATGATGCTAATTCTTCCAATCTATGAACATGGTATGTTCTCCCATTTCTTTGTATCTTCCTCAGTTTCTTTCTTCATTGATCTATAGTTTTCTAAGTACAGTTCTTTTACCTCCTAGTTTAAGTTTATTACTACATACTTTATTTTTCTTGTTTTAGTAAATGGGATTTTTTTTTTTTAGTTTCTCTTTCTAATAGTTCATTGTAGCTTTACATAAATGCCATGGATTTCTGAATATTGATTTTTGTATCCCATTATTTTGCCAAATTCACTTATTAAGTTGAGTAGTTTTTTGGTGGTGACTCTAGTGTTTTCTATGTACACCGTCATGTCATCTTCAAATAATGACAGGTTTATTTCCTCCTTTCCAATTGGATGTCTTTTATTTCTTTTTCTTGTATTATTGCTGTGGCTAGAACTTCCAGTACTATGTTGAATAAGAGTGCTGAAAGCAGATATCTTTTTCTTGTTTCTGATTTTAAGAGAAAAGCATTGAGTTTTTGGCCACTGAGTATGATGTATTTTATCTTGATTTTCTAAAGATTGAATATGATATGTCAAAGTTCAGTATTTTGTTGTTGTTGCTGGTGGTAGGTTTTTGTTTGTTTTTTGGTTACATTTTCACACAGTTCAACTAACACTGACCTTGTAGAGATTTAAATTTTGTGGCATATTCTCCATTTTCCATGTACTTGGAATTCATGCCCCTTAATTCTGCTCAGAAACAGTTCTTACCACTTCCATCAGTTAGGTTATAAAATTGTTGTATTTGTATGCAAAAGATGATTAAATATAGGCAGTTTAATATTGTTCAATCTAATGTTTCAGATATTTGAAATAATATGGCACACTAACCCCTTTATTATAAATTAGGCACTTCAAAGTTTGAAGGTTCATGACTCATGTATGAAGTATATTTTAATATTTTTGCAGGCTCATAAACTGAAAAATATTGTCAGCATTAGTAAGAAAAAATTTAACTTTTTTTTCTCTTATTGGAAATGTTCCTCTGGGAGGGACACCAAAATTTTATTTGTTTTTAATGAGTTTCTAAGTATATCTAGGTAATATTTTGATTTTAGTATATTCAAATTGGTCAGTATATTTATTTCCTAGAAATACTATCAGTATATTCTTATATGTATTGAGTAAAAATTTAAAAATTAATGTTTGATACAGTATAATATTTATTTATCAACCTAGTAAATATATGATTATGCTGTCTTTTGTAAAATCAAAAACCAGTTTTTTTTGAATAGCAAATGTACCATATGTATACAGACTTATATGCAAGTGCTTTTGACCTAAGAAATGACAGTTTCATGTGGTTCAATCTAATACACGTTTTTTGTATTGATCACCCTAATAGTATCTTTATTTTATAAGATTTTATATATACACATATACTTATACAAGTATATACACATACAGATATTGTAATACAGTCTGAGTCTTTAATATTATATTGTAATGAATAAATTTATGAAAAATTTCAATTCACACCAACATATGAGTATATTCACCCAGATAAGATAGCTGAGATTTATCTGAATCATTATTTTATTTACTGTTTATGTTTTCATTACTACAAATGATGAACCAAAAAGTGTTAACGTTTTAATGAATAGTTCATGGCATTTGTACACATGGTGACTAACATGTTAACTTAGGGAATCTTTTTCCCTACACAACATTTATACAGTATTGTATTAAAACATAAGATTTTAATTTAAATCACACATATTACAACTGACATCACATATGAGATCTGTCTGGAAATATTCCAGCCATCATTAATATAATGAAATGGTTTGCATGACATCAACACAACCTGGCAGCCAAGGATAGTGGACTGGAATACATATGTCTGGACAAAGACGACTTCACTGTACTAGTCACAATGGGGACAGTAGACACCATTGAGTAAGCATGTGTATTGCATGGCTGTTACATTCAAAATGACTGAGCAAATAGAGTAGCAAATTTTTGCATCAGATTCTGTGCTAAGTTTGAACATTCCTCTGTGGAAACTATTCAGATGATTCAGAAGGCTTTCCAGGATGATGCAATGAGTGCATCACAAATAAAATTGTAGTACAATTGTTTTAAAGGTGGTTGAGAATTTGTCAAAACCGATCCACATTCTAGAAAGCCTCTAACCAGCAGAACAAGAGAATATTGAATGTGTATAGGCCAAAATCTACAAAGACTGGCAATTGACAGTACGAGAACTAGAACCTGATCTGGGGATTCCAAAAACGACTGTCTCTGAGATTTTGATGCAGGATGTTGGCATGAAACCTGTCATGGCAAAATTCATCCCATAGCTTCTGCTACCACAGAAGAAGGAACACCGTGCTGCAGTTGCTAATGACTTGATTCAAACCACTACCAATGAAGTAGATTTGGCTCCCTGCCACTCCAGCCTTTCCCAAAACTAAAATCACCGTTGAAAGAAAAGAGATTTCAGACTGTCTATGAGATGTAGGAAAAAAACAACAGGGTAGTTGATGGCGATTCCAATAAAGGATTTTACAGTGTTTTGAACAGTGGAAGAGATGCTGGGAGAATTATGTGAGGTCCCAAGGTGCTTACTTTGAAGGGGACTGAAGTGTCATTGTCCTATGTACAATGTTTCTTATACTGTGTATCTTCTTCAGTAAATGTCTCTATTTTCTCTAGTACATAGCTGGATGCTTTCTGGACAGACCTGTAGATGCAATTTGTTTATGTTTTCCTTTATATTACATTTATTGAGGTGACACTAGTTAACAAAATTATACAAGTTTCAGGTACCCACTTCTACAACACATCATCTGCACACTGTATTGTGTGTTCACCACCCCGAGTGAAGTATCCACCCATCACTATTTATCCCCACTACACCCTCCTCTACTACCCCCACACCTCCCTCTCTGGTAATCACCTCACTGTTGTCTGTGTCCATAAGATTTTTTATCTCTTTTATTGTGCAAAGAAAAAAAAAGAACAAAACCAAAAAATCACACATAAGCAATTTTTCATTTTAAATTTTGTTATCATTATTTTATTACAGTTGTTCCAATTTCCCCCCTTTGCCCCCTCCACCCAGCCCATGCCCAACTCCCTTTATGAGGGAAATAATTAAAACTAATACTTCAGCTAGTACTACTCACTGGTTTATAGGCTAAGCCATTCTCCTCACAAAGACTTGATTAATGAGAATATAGGGACTGTTTCTCCTGCAACCATTTTTTTAATGAATGACTTCTCAAATAACTTCAGGAAAAATGTAATAAAATACATCTGTTCATTGTAGAAGATTTATATGATACGGATTATCATGAAGAATAAGAAAAGCAGTTACAATTACATCATCAAAGAACATAGCTAACTTGATGTCTTTTTATTTCCAGCTTTTTTACTGTAAGGTTTCCTTCTGCCACTTGTGCTCTTGAGATACAACCCCTGGCAACACCCAGATCCTTGCAGGGTGAGAACTTTTGGACCCCGTGGCTGCCCTGAAGGGTGTGGGAATGATCCAGCTCTTTTCTGACCATTAGATTCTTCATAGTGTATTGACCACTTCAAGTTTGTTAGAGGAAAGAGGACAGTTTGTTAGCAATGTTATATTTCTTCCTGCTGCATACATTTCTATCCTCTTTAAAAATAATAATTAAGGGAAAGCAATTATTTCTGGGTCCTGTATCTTTGAAAATTCTTTTCCATCACTATGCAAACTATACTTATCCCATGATCTTTGTCTCCTCCATGGTGGTGGTTAAACTCTTGGGTGTTTTGCGATTACTTTTGTTCCTACAGTCTTTAAGGTACATAATCAGTTTTTTTTTCATTATTTGAATAATTTTTTTGTAAAATTCTTACCTTGACAAAGGATTCCTACAGGTTTTGAAAAATGTTTGTTCTCTATCTCTGATTATTTTCTTTTTGATATAATTGTAGTAACTGTTTTGCCAAATCACCCTACAGAAGCATACTGAGTACTCTTAAAAATAGTGTGTACTGGAGTGTTATAAAAAGCATGGGGAAAACACACAAAGGAAGAAACAGTAATTTAGAATGTGCTGTGAAATATTCTAAAGTAAAGGAAAGGGGGATAACAAAAATTATCTCATTACCTCTGCTTGCTTTTAAAACTATTTTCCATTGGGTTCAAAATGAGGAGTAATGTTTTTATCATTCTGAAACTGTGACCTTTAAATGGAAGTTTGTGTAAGGAAATAATTTCCCACTGTAAAATTTCACTTTAAGTAAGTGGTATTTAACTATCTTCATATATACTGTATTGAGTTAAGTAGTTAATTTGTAATTGCATTTGAAGATACTAGAGCTAAGAGTCAGATCAGATCCTGCTAATCAAACTCCCAGCTTCAAAGGATTAATGCAATATTACCATACACTCCCTAAGAGCAGCATTTCCAGGCATCAAGGTGATATAATGATCTCAGACACAAGAGAAAGATTTCAATTAAGGGTAGCATAGCAGCATGCTACAAAAGGCACACAGCATCTTGCTAATTAAAATGCAATAAGCCAACAAAAGTCATCGAACATTATACTACCAGAGGCAAGATAGAAAACTGATGAACCAAAGCAATTGTTTTGTTTTTAAAATCAAAGCACTAATACACTACTGACTAATGAAATAAGAATAAATATGGGTCTCTAAGGAATGAAACAGTATCAAATATCAAAATTTTAAATCAATTATATAGCCATCTATAAGAAGTGCAAGTGGGAAACTTTGAATATGCCCCCAGATTGTAGTAGGTAAATACAACTATGTAATTTTACTTCATTAAAATTAATGGTCAATATTACTGAACAAATACCTTTATTGAACATCTATTGTAAGAAAATGAGTGAGTACATTAAATTAAGTATCTTTATGCCTATCAGTGAAATAGTCTCCTTGAAATTAAGATATTTTCATGCTTTAACATTTCTCTTTGTGCATAAAACACTCTTGTCTCTGCAGGAAATATGGCATTATATCAGTGGCTGTTAAACTAAAAGCCATTGCAAGTCAAATAAGTCAGCATAAGAGTACACAATTGTAGAAGTCAATTAAATAAGCCAATTTAATGCTTAGGAGTATACTAGGAGTATTCTCTAGAACTGAAATTGAAAACAAATTTTTTTCATTAGGAGCTATAATCACTGAATAGGCATCAACAAGAGAGGGGAATTATTTTATAGATTCAATAATCAAAACCATTTTAACTTTGTGGTGATGTAATTTGGTTTTGTAGTCTGTGGTTTTAAGGCACCATGCACATCAAAGTGTATAAGCAGGTCCAAAACATTTTGAAGAGATATAAAGAGTATAATTAAAAATATCATGATGGGTGCTCAAAGGAATTCTTTGAAAGATCTCAAATAAACAGGACATTAATGAGAATGTTGTAATAATGGGCTATGATTCTCAGTTGTATAATGTGAATTACAACATATAATTACAGCATTTACTATCCAAGTTATGAAATCAGCAAGCATGAATGGCCAATGTCCACACATGCTGCTGCTAATGGCTGGCGAATACACACAGCAATCATTGTGGTTTAATAGAACTCCAATTCTTATATTTTATCTTTGAAAGCCAGTTGATTGAAATCTGGCATTTGAGCTAATCCTTCCACAAAATGTTTAAACAAGCAAATTTTGGGAATTTTCACAATATTTTTATATGAGAAAGAAAACACACATTGTGTCAGTGAAGGATCTCTAAGCAATTACTATCACTATGGAGTAATTTAATATGTTCCCAGTCTTATCAAATATCAAAAGTTGTCAGTTATTTCATCCAATGTTAAGAGATACATATTCACAGGTTATAAGGATATCTTAGATTTGTCGACTCTTATGAACTGGAAAGGCACTGGCAATTTTATAAAATGGAAAACAACAAAAAGAAGTTGTCTATCTGATATTTTTATCTATATCTATATCATCTATATCTATATCTATCTATATATTACCTTTAATCGGAGAGACATGTTCACCAGATAGTAGAAACAAACAATAAATCGGTGTCCATTTCAAAATATGGGTTCTATATCTATATGTTTGCTTTAAAAAAATAGAGCTTGAGAGGCAGGATTCAAAGGAACCTGCTATTCTGAACATATACAATGGAAGTGGTTTCCTTAGCAACAGGAAGTAGGTGACAGCTCTCAGAAGTGATTCTTCCACCCATGCCCCTTTTGAGTTCGGTAATGTTTCCAAGCTTATGTAGAAAAGATAGACTGAATTTATCATGAAGAAACGATACTGCCAGTTAGGGACCCTTCACAGCGTTTATGAGTTAGCAGATGCTTTGTTTGCTCTGGTTGGCATGACAGTAGTCGCCTCCTGGAGGGTAGGCTTCTTTCATCTCTTCTGTATAGTCCTCCAGATACTGAATTCCTTAAAACTATGTGCTGAATTCTTAATAAGGTATAAGGCTCATCCTGATAAAATAGCCACATATAGAAGCAAAATCACAGGTTTTTGTGCAAACATAGTCCTCCATCAATTTCTGAATTCATTTAAAATTGGGTTACCTTTATTTATTTTTTTAAACAGAGACATGGCAACACCTATTATATAAGAAATACTTTTACATACTTTAGGAAGAACATTATATCAATTAGTTAATTCTATGTACCCTTCGATGGTAAGTCTAAAATTCAGATATATAACAGTTTTTTTGAACATGTATTTAGCATCACCTTTGATGTTTGGCACAATGAAGATATGAGAGAAATGGGATGAACGAATAATTTTATTTTTTGTTTTTATCTTTGAATCATCAAATCTTATTTTACAGTTAGGAACCTTACTGTATGAGAATTTTCTTGGGTAATTCTATTTAAATGTTTGCTGTATCATGCACTATATACTAGAGGATATAAAGATGAATAATGAGCAGCCCTTATCCCAAAAAGGCCTGAAACAATTTGTACTATGGAACTTCAAGAACAAAATAACTTAGTAATTAGGTCCATTTTTCCTGTAAGTGTTCATAATTTTATAAATTAACATTCTTGAATCACATATGAATTTTATACTTGTTATGTTTAGTAATAACATACAAGAAAAGAGAAGCGTGATTCTGTAGAATTTTCTCATTTGCTGACAAAAGTCTTCAGTAGAAATTTGATTAATTTTTATATTTAAAAAATTTTTTAGCAATAGCTCTTATGAAGCAAAGGAGGTTGGGATAAATTTCATACAGAAGATTTAAATGTTTAGTGGTGTAGCTTCAGTTGAAGAAAAACCCACTTGATCCAACTGCAATGGTAAAATTATGCAAATTGCAAAGCATAGCTCACAAAATACATTTACCTCAAAATTAAAATAGCTTTATTTTTATTATAAAAATAATCTATATGCACTAAAAATGCAGAATAGCTCATATGGATAAATAGAAAATGCTGGTAATCTCATCACCTAGCTGATCTTATCCTACAAAGCACATACAAATTATAATTCTAGAGTAGTTAATATTTACTAAGTTCTTAGTCTGTGCCACCCCTTGTGAAATGTGATTTAAGTGCATTGTATTCATTTCATTTGATAATCTTGGTGATGGTAAAAAGTAGGTACAATTAATATCCTGATTTAATAAGTGATGGAACTAAATAACATGCGCAATGTCAAGCAGTTAGAAAATGGATAGGAATATAAACAAAATTATATATATATTCATATATATGCATATATACACTATCTCTTTTTCACAGAAAGTAATTCAATACAGTGATGTTATTCTGTTCTGCAATTTTATTTCTACAAATTTGTTTCAAATGCGAAGCATAGTATTAAAGATAAATTTTTAAGTATTATTACCAGAACAATCTAGTTTATCTTACCCGTTTTGTAGCGACTAAGGTTATTTAAAGGAAGAGAACACAGATTACAATGGGAAGAAAAGTGACCACATATTTACTGAAATACCAACACAATCTTTCTCAACTGCTGTGCAAAACCGTTTACATGTTTCTTTTGACCTGTAGGAGTGACTACAAAGCATTAGAATGAAAGACATTGGCTACGGAGTCATGGCTACATTTATCACCAGATACAAAACTATTGTACAAAAATATTAATTGAACTTCATGCATTTTAAATGTATTTAATAAGTTCTGCAAATACTTCAATGAGTAAAATATATTAATTGTATTCATAGATCACCCATTCTAGATAGTCTCTGAGCTTTGTTATGAAAAAAATGAAGGAAAGAGTCATGGTCCCTGTTGAGTGCAGAGAGCACAGGAACAAAGAGGAAGGTGATGTGATCTCCAGTGAACATTTTGTTTGTGATAATCCACATTTTCTAAGCTTCTGCCTCCTTTCTTTTTCCTTAGACAAGAATCAGGGTGGTCTTTCTTTATTAAAAAAGCCCTTATATTTCTTCAACTTTTCTTCCATGTTGTGAAGTTTTATTAGGGTCTCACAGCTTCATGGGGTGCTATTCCAGGGTAGATTTAAGATGAGTATATATTTAGATTTTGCATCATTATGCACATTTGCAGCTTTAGATATTTGATTTTTTAATTATATTCCCCAGTGTTTAATACACAGACAACGAGTACACAAACACAAACCCAGTGTTTGTATTATTCTTCATATATTTAGAAGTATTGTTAATCCTCATACTACTTACTACACATAGCAACTTTTAAGGTAAATAAGAATTTAATAATAATAAAAATATAAAGTAATTGAGTATTAGAAAGCCTAATGCTGGAAAGTATGAAGGTAGTGGCAGAGAAAGACATTTGGGTTTTCACACTCAATCTCAATTTGCTACTTAATAGTCTTTTTGTAGGTCCTAATAAGCAAATTTATTATAAATAAGTATATATTCATTTACCCAGGAGACAAATTTGTAAGGCTGAAATCAATGATTGACCACACTAAGTATATTTTAAAAAATATTAATATTAGCAATTGCATTTCTTTTTAGGTAAACTATTCAAAGATTCCTTAACTACCCTCAACCCCCCCCCAAAAAAAAAACAAAAATATTGAGCTTTTTGGTAAATACAGAATTTATTTGGGGGAATTGAGAAGTTTCATAAGAGTGAATTTAATCATCTATGGTAGTCCTGTTAATTATATACTACCAATTTAGGGATACTTCTGATTATTTAGAATGAAAGCACACTCATCCTATAGATGTGCTAGAGAAATACTGATAAGTTCTTCCTCCACTTCTGGTTTGCCCCCTTAGGCTCTTTGATGATCATCACTGAGTTGGCACCTGTTATTATATCATTCTTTCTCATTTTAACATACTCCCTTTTCATATTAAAATTTAAAAATTTCCATCTTCATTTACATTTATTAATGACTTCTGGGAGGTACCTTAATCATATCAGTAATGAGTTGTGGCTTCAATTAAAGAACGTGGCCCTTCTCTAACCTGGTTGTCCTTTCCCTGATCTTTATCTCTCAAGTTTTTCAGGTTACACTCACAGCCTGGCTGTCCATTGATGATATGAGCCAGTTTTCTGTAGCACTATAACTGTGCCATTGACTTCCTCCTTTCTTTTCTTGAGATTTCAAATGAAATAAAAAAGATGTTATACGTTGTATAGGTATGTAATTACAGCACAGAGAAAGATAACATAGTACATAAAAATCAATCAATGACTCCTGTTGTAATCAACAAGTAGCATTCTTGTGATAGTTTTTCTTGTAAAATATAGGTACTTACCATCCATGTAAGAGAGGGTAGGGAATCATCACCTCACCTTCAGTTAGACCTTTAAGGCCTGGCGGGATAC
Organism: Carollia perspicillata; assembly: GCA_004027735.1. Classification (NCBI taxonomy): domain Eukaryota; kingdom Metazoa; phylum Chordata; class Mammalia; order Chiroptera; family Phyllostomidae; genus Carollia; species Carollia perspicillata. Next base: position 13,921 of record PVKM010012703.1, on the reverse strand, counting down.
ATGTATTATCAGGGAGTCCTTAAAGTGGAGAAAGTGGGGCTAGGCAGTAAGTAATATGCAGCATACTCTTAAAAAGTCATGGGAGTTGGTAAAAGAATTGAAAATATTCAAGTCCTCCTTTTTGTTATACCATAAATTATAATTGACCTTGGATATGGGAAACCTTGATAAAACTCTACAGAATGCTAAATAACAAGATGCCTACATTAAAATTCAGGTAATACAAATCTATAAAGATGCATGATAAATTGATTGATCTGAATGAGTGATAGAAATCACGCTCACACTGTATATCAAAATCTGCTGTTAGTTATTAGGATACTTATGAAAGCATAATTAAATGGAAAAATCAGATTAAGTATGTCCATTTTCTACATAACATTCTCACTCTGCATTTTAAACATTCCTAACATCCTACTTTGTGCTAAGCTTCCTGATGTAGCAATCTACCTTCTGTCTTTTAAAAGAGTCTGTCTGGAACTTCATACCTCTTAATGCCCTTCACCCTTTTTGCTCATTCCCCCATTCCCTACCCCCATAAACCACAGGGTGTAATATTCAGCATAGAAAAATATAGTCAGTAATATTGTAATAAGTTTGTACAGTGACAGATGGTTACTAGACTTATCATGATGATCACTTTGTAAGGTATATAAATGTTGAATCACTGTGTTGTAACACCTGAACCTAATATAATATTGACTGTCAACTAAAATAAAAAATAAGAATAAAAGAGTCTATCTGGTTAAGATGTTCGCATGAGGAGTGAACCTTACCAACTACTACATTAATCTAAACTTTTGTAAGAAACTGCATCTTTCCATCTCACATTGTATTTAAAAGTATGTATCTGTAGAAAAATATTATCACAGTAGCAACAAACAACTGTTTTTAAAATGTGGAAAGGAAATGTAAGTGACTCAGTTAAAAGGCAATAAAAAGATAATCTGAATAAAATAAGGCAGTGATACAAAATGTAATATATGACACTTTGGAGAGATAGCTGAGAACAAATTTATATAAAGTAAGATGGATAATGAGGTTTTAAAACTATTTGAAAGAAAAGTCAAAATACTAAAATTGTATGATTATCATGGAGAGAACTAAATTGAACATGAATAAAGAAGAATGGTGAAATGTATAAAAATTACAAAGAAAAATTTAAAAAATGTCTATAATTGAATTGTTAGAATAGTTCAAAGCCAGAAATATATTTACCAAAATTAAAAAAACAAGATACTAAAAGGCACTGAAGATCAATTTCTATAAGGAAAATTATCAAGTGCAAAGAAGTACTTTTGCCTTGATTAAGCTACATTAGAAGATATCTTATATAACCAACTTCACCTCATTCATTCTTCTTGTTCTTACATCTTATTGTTATTTTACTGTTAAAGGAAAAAGAAATAATGGTTTTTAACATTAAGGTTTGGTTAGATGGCCAGATATGACAAGTCAGATGCTATAACAAATTCAGTAATTGCTATAATCTTTTGAGTTTAAAGGGTGCAGAGTCAATAGAGCTTCCTACTTCCATTAAAATAAGATTTATATGCATATATAAATTAAATGTTTCAAGTGACAATTACATTAAAAAGGTGTCACAGAATGGAAAATATAGATGAATAAAGTAGTGTTTTAAAAAGTCAAACACATCCTCAATCACAAATTTTATTATTCTAAATTCATTATAAAATATATATTAAAATATTGCTTTAAGCAAACTCACACAAAAATAAGGTAAAATGTAATGAGATAGATTAACAAGTTTTTAAAGACATTAGTCAGGCCTTCATAGATAAAATAATTATCACATGTCATTTTAAGTTAACTTTGGCCATTATACAGGGTTGGGCACATGTAAGCCCCCATTTTTATTATAAAATCATAAGCCTGTAATTCTGTAACATCACAATATCACACTAAAGAACACCATATGACATTGCAGGTGAAATGTTCAAATTAAAACTATTTGCAGACTTGCAAATTATTTACACCCACATCAATACAGCTTACCAACCCCACCCATATTAATTATTGTTACACCTATTATTAATTATTACACCCATATTCATACCTACCAACCACACTCAACCAGGTGTTATTTCTGACAGACCCTGTATTTTTCCACCTGTATCATTGTATAGTCAATGTAAACAATTTGCATCTGAAGAGACTTGGTATGGTTATCATTAAGAAATGCTCATATTAGATCTATTTTTTAACATATACATTTACTTATGATGATTTCATATGGTACTAATTCAACTGAAGTCAAGTATATTTTTTCTTTTTTTAGTTGTTCAAGTACAATTTTCTGCCTTTCCCCCCACTCCTCCCTACCACCCCTTCCCACAACCCCAGCCCTCCCCACCTCCTTCCCCCATTTCCACCCCCCTGCATGTTGTTGTCCATGTGTCCTTTATAATTGTTCCTGTAAACCCTTGATCCTTTCCCCCCATTATCCCTTCCCCTCTCCTTTCTGATCACTGTCAGCCTATTCTCAATTTGAACGTCTTTGGCTATACTTTGCTTGCTTGTTCATTTTGTTGATTAGGTTCCTGTTAAAGGTGAGATCATATGGTATTTGCTTTTTATCCCCTGGCTTACTTCACTTAGCATAATGCTCTCCAGTTCCATCCATGCTGTTGCATAGGGTAGGAGCTCCTTCTTTCTTTCTGCTGCATAGAATTTCATTGTGTAGATGTACCATCTTTTTTGATGCATTCATTTACTGATGGGCATCCAGGTTGCTTCCAGCAATTGGCTATTGTAAATTGTGCTTCTATGAACATTGGGGTGGATAGGTTCTTTTGGATTCTGTTTCAGAGTTCTTAGGATATAATCCTAGCAGTGGAATTACTGGGTCAAAAGGTATTTCCATTTTTAATTTTCTGAGGAAATTCTATACTGCTTTCCACAGTGGTTGTACAAGTCTTCAATCCCACCAACAGTGTACTAGGGTTCCCTTTACTCCACACTCTCTCCAACATTTGCTGTTTGTTGCTTTGTTTATAATGACCATTCTGACAAGTGTGAAGTGGTAACTCATTGTGGTTTTAATTTGTATCTCTCTGATGGCTAGTGATACTGAGCATCTTTTCACATGCCTCTGAACCCTCTTTGTGTCCTCCTTGCAGAAGTGTCTGTTCAAGTTTTTTGCCCATTTTTAATTAGGTTGCTTGTCATCTTAGAGTAGAGTTGCATAAGTTCTTTATATAGTTTGGAGATCAAACCCTTGTCTGAGGTATCATTGGCAAACATATTTTCCCATACGGTTGGTTCTCTTCATTTTAATGCTGTTTTATTTGGCTGTGGAGAAGCTTTTTATTTTGATGAGATTTCACTTGTTTATTCTTTCTTTTATGTCCCTTGCTGTAGGGGGACATATCAGTAAAAATAGTGCTGAGTGAAATATCTGAGATTTTCCTGCCTATGCTCTCCTCTAGGACTTTAATGGTGTCATGACTTATATTTAAATCTTTTATCCACCTAGAATTTATTTTTGTGTATGGTGTAAGTTGGTGGGTGAATTTCATTTTTTTTGCAAGTAGCTGTCCAGTTCTCCCAACACCATTTGTTGAAGAGGCTATTTTTACTCCATTTTATGTTGCTGCCCGCTTTGTCAAATATTAGTGGATCATGGACACTTGGGTTTATTTCTATGTTCTGTATTCTGTTCCATAGGTCCATGTGTTTGTTCTTATGCCAGTACCAGGCTGTTTTGATTACGGTAGTCTTGTAATACATTTTGATATCAGTATAGTGGTTCCTCCTACTTTGAACTTCTTTCTCAAGATTTTTGCATCTAATCGGGGCTGTTTATGGTTCCATGTAAATTTTTTAAATGTTTGTTCTATATCTGTGAATATGCCATTGGTACTTTAATGGGGATTGTATTGAATCTATAAATTGCTTTCGGTAGTATGGACATTTTGATGATATTAATTCTTCCAATACATGAACATGGTATATGTCCATTTGTTTGTATCTTCCTTGATGTCTTTCTTCAGTATTGTGTAGTTTTCTGAGTATAGGTCTTTTACTTCCTTGGCTAGGTTTATTCCTAGGTATTTTATTTTTCTTGTTGCTATGTCAAATGTGATTTTTTTCCTGATTTCTGTTTCTGATATTTCATTGTTGGTGTACAAAAATGCCTTTGTTTTCTGGATATTGACTTTCTATCCCGCTGTTTTGACAAATGCATTTATTAGGTCAAGCAGTTTTTTTGGTAGAGTCTACGGTGTTTTCTATGTACAGTATCTACTTATCTGCAAATAATGACAGTTTTGTTTCCTCTTTTCCAATTTGGATACCTTTTATTTCTTTTTCTTGTCTGATTGCTGTGGCTAGGACTTCCAATACTATGTTGAATAGCAGTGGTGAAAGTGGACAATCTCATCTTGTTCCTGATCTTAGTGAGAATGTTTTTAGTTTTTATCCACTGAGTATGATGTTGGTGGTAGGTCTCTCATATATGGCTTTTATTATGTTTAGGAATGCTCCCTCTATTCCCACTTTGCTGAGTGTTTTTATCATAAATGGGTGCTGTACCTTATCAAATGCTTTTTCCACATGTATCAATATGATCATGTGACTTTTATCATTGCTTATGTTTATGTCATGTATTACATTTATTGATTTGTGAGTCCTTTACCATCTTGTATCCCTTGGATGAATCCCATGCAGTCATGGTATATCATTCTTTCAATGTATTCCTGGATGTGGTTTCCAAATATTTTATTGAGGAATTCAGTGTCTATGTTCATCAGTGATATTGGTCTGAAATTTTCTCTTTGTTGTGTCTTTATCTGGTTTTGGGATTAGGATGTTGCTGGCTTCATAAAAAGAGTTTGGGAGTCTTCCATATTCTTGGATTTTTTGGAATAGTCTGTGAAGGATAGGGGTTAGCTTTTCCTTACATGGTTTGTAGAATTCTCCTGTGAAACCATCTGGTCCCGGGCTTTTGTGTGTCAGAAATTTTTTTACTACTGCTTCAATTTTGTCAGCTGTTATTGGTCTGTTCAGGCTTTCTGCTTTCTCTTCACACAGTTTTGGAAGATTATATTTTTCTTGAAATTTGTCCATTTTACCTAGGTTTTCAAATTTCTTGGCATACAGCTCCTCATAGTATTTTCTTACAATCCTTTATATTTCTGTGATATCAGTTGTAATCTCTCTTCTTTCTTTTCTGATTATGTTTATTTGGTCCTCTCTCTTTTTTTCCTGATGAGCCTGCTTAAAGGTTTGTCAATTGTTTTTACCTTTTCAAAGAACCAGCTCTTGGATTTATTGATTCTTAGAATTATGATTTTAGTCTCTGTGTTATTTGGTTATACTCTGATATTGGTTATTTCCTTCCTTCTACTTGCGCTGGACTGTCTTTGTTGTTGTTCCTTGAGTTCTTGTAGGTGTAGGGTTAGGTGGTTTATTTGAAATATTTCTACTTTTTTTAGGTAGGCCTGTATAGCTATGAATTTACCTCTTAGGACTGCCTTTGTTGTGTCCCATAAGTTTGGGGTTGTTGTGAGTTCATTTTCATTTGTTTCCAGGATCTTTTTGATTTCCTCTTTGATCTCATTCTTGACACATTCATTGTTTAATAGCACACTATTCAATCTCCATGAGTTTGAGTGTTTTTAAGTATTTTCCTTGAGGTTGGTTTCTAGTTTCAGGCCTTGTGGTCAGAGAAAATGCTTGGTATGATTTCAATTTTCTTGAATTTGTTGAGGCTTATTTTGTGACCTATCTTGTGATCTGTCTTTGAAAATGTTCCATGTGCATTTGGAAAGAATGTGCATTTTGGTTCTTTGGTTCTTTGGGATATATATTAAAAAAAACAGTTAAGTTCATTTGATCTAGGACACTGTTGAATGCCGTAATATCTTTGTTGATACTTTGTTTGGAAGATCTGTCCTTTTTTTGACATTCAGGTAGTGAAACCCCCTCTTATAATTGTGTTGCTGTCTAAATCTTTCTTGAAGTCCTCTAAGATTTTCTTTATGCACTTCAGTGCTCCTATGTTGGGTGCATATATATTTACAATGTTTATGTTCTCTTGATGAATTCTTCCCTTGAGTATTATGAAGTGACCTTCTGGGTCTCTTTTAATTTTTTTTTTAGTCTCTTTTGCCTGATATGTGTATTGCTACCCTGGCTTTTTTTTTCCTGTCCATTTGCTTGGAATATTTGTTTCCAGTCCTCCAATTTTCAGTCTGTGTAGGTATTTTGTTCTGAGGTGGGTCTCTTGTAGGCAGTGTATGCGTGTATCATGCTTTCTTATCCATTCAGCTATTCTATGTCTTTTGATTGAAGCATTTAATCTATTTACAATTAAGGTTATTATTGATAGATACTTATTTATTGCCATTTTTCATACCTGTGCTCCTCTCTCTTTCACTCTCTTCTTTCCTTTTATTAAAGCATTTCCTTTAGCATCTCTTTGATAGCTGGTTTGGTGGAGATGTATTCTTTTAGGCTTTTTTTGTCTGGGAAGCTCCTTATTTGGCCTTCCATTTTAATTGAGAGTTGTGCTGGGTAAAATTATCTTTGTTTCAGGCCTCTGGCTTTCATTAGTTTGAGTATTTCTTGCCATTCTCTTCTGCCTTGGAGCATTTTCATTGAGAAATCAGCTGCTAGCCTTATCGGGGCTCCCTTGTATGTTACTTCCTTTTTCTCCCTTGCTGCCTTTAAGATTCTCTCTTTGTCTTGGAATTTTGCCATTTTAATTATGATGTGTCTTGAAGTGGGCCTTTTTGGGTTCCTCTTGATTCGGACTCTCTATGTTTTCTGGATTTGTGTGACTTTTTCTCTCATCAAATTAGGGAAGATTTTCATTATTAGTTTTTCAAATAGGTTTTCTTTTCCTTGCTGTTCTTCTTCTTTTTCTGTTAGCTTTATTATATGGACATTATTACATTTCATGTTGTCTTGCAGCTCCCTTATCATCTGTTCATTCTTTCTGAGTCTCTTTTCTTTCTCCTGCCCTGTCTGGGAATTTTTTTCACCTTGTCCTCCAGCTTGCTGATTCAATCCTCTGCTTTATCCAGCCTGATTGTAATTCCTTCTAATGTGGTTTTTATTTCTGAGTTTTTATTGTTCATTTCTTGCTGGTTGTTGTTTGTAGTTTCTATTTCCTTGTTCATGCTGATGTAGTTCTTACTCAGTTCCTTATTACTGTCTGTGAGTTCCTTGAACATCTTTATAGCCATTAATTTGAATTCTCTATCTGATAGTTTGGTTATCTCCATTTTGTTTAGCTCTTTTAGTGGGGAGTCTTCTATTCCTTTTGATTGCATGTTTTTTTTTTTGTCTCTCCATTTACATTGACTCTTTTCATTTGTTTCTGTGTTTCCTGATGTTTCACTTTGTTAGCTGCCTTTGTAGGGTGAACTTCTATCATAGGAATTCTATGTGTTCAGTGGTGTGGTCTCTGATCTCCTTGACTGGACTCTCTAGGTTTGCCCTTTCTTCTGTTTGTGTTGGCTCTCTTGTTGTGCTTGGGTTTGTACCTTTTGATGGTCCTTTATTGGCAGTTTTTCTCCTCCAGCAGGTAGAGTGATGTTCACAGATCCCACCTATTCTTGCATTTAATCAGTGGTAGGTGGTAGGCAAAATGGATTAAAACATCAGGAGAGTATTGTATGGGGTTTAAAGTACCAGCAAGTAGAGAAGAGATAGGAAATTCTTTGGATAAATATAGCATTAGGTGTGATATTTCACCTAGTTACCCAGTTTGTATAAAAGGTGAAAGAGAGATAAAACTCTTATTAGAGGGGAGGATGATTGCGAGCTGAATCTAGAAAACAGAGCACTTATGCAAGATTAGATGATGACATATAGTGAGAGTAAATGATAGCAGGCATAGTGTGAGAAAGAATAGAGTTAACTACAACAATAATAATGCTCAGGGTAAAAGTGAAGTGGGCTAAGACCATGGAGGATTGCTTTGTAGTATGTACAATTGCATGGAACAATTTAAAATACTACTGTAACAACAATAATATGATGAGAAATAAATGACTAGGATAACCATAATAGAAAGTACCTGATCGAGAGTTGTGTTTTACTGGAACACAGGTGAAGTGAAAGAAGGAAAATTAAAATATAATAAAGAGAGAATAAGTAAAAACAGTCAAGGAATGCAATTAAATAGGGAAATAAAATGAGGAAAACTAAACATAATGAAGAGAAATAAAAATATTATTAAAATAAAAGTGGTAAAAATAATTGCAAGATAATAATAATACACATACACAATAACATGCCAGCTCTGTGGGATAGCAAAGCGACAGTTGTCTGTTTCTCAGTTTTGGGGATTAGCCTTGTGCTCCACCTTTTGATCTGTTTCTGGATCCTTTGTAACTCCATGTCTTATGGAAGAAGGAAAAAGGGGGGGCCAAGATAAGAGAGGATCCAAAAAGAAAAGGAAAAAAGAAAAGATAGTTATAAGCCTCCTGCTGACTTTAAACCTGTTCAGCAAATTCTGCTGGTCTTCCCAGATGCTACAGGAAGTGGGAGCTGGGCTTCCCTTTTCTCCCTTCCTTTGGTTCTGAGTTTGGTTCTGAGTTCCTTTGGTCCCAGTTCCTTTGGGACTGGGTTTGGGTTTCACTATTCCCAGTTTCCCAACCTCCAGCCCAGATATTCCGTGAGCCGCCAGGCTCAAATCAGCCACTCAGCTGCTCACAGTGTAATTCAATCTGCAGCACAGAGCCAGAGACAAGCGCTCAAGGTTCCCCTCTACTACTGTCTTTGTGTATGCAGTGCCAGAGCAGTTGGGCACACAGCTCCACTCCTCGACTCACTCTGGATGCGTGCAGTGTGAAATAGGTGGGGTGTAAAATTCAGTTTGGTTACTGCCTTTGGGCACACAGTATGTGAGATTAGCGGGGTGCACAGTTCCCCTCCACCACTCACTTTGGGTGCGTGTAGATAAAATCTCCTGTGGCACACCTGCAGCTGCTGGAAAGTTCCTTACAAAGCAGCTGCCTTCTGTTCTTCACAAGGGCACCGCACAGCCCCACATTTTTCTACCAGTCCAGAGACTATCAAAGTCAGGGTCTGACACAGCTCAACTCCTCCCTTCTCCAGATGTTGCCAGCACCCCAATTCCTCTGGTGCCAGTGTTCACAGTCCCAGGAGCTGTGTATTGGCTGTGTGTGCCTCCCACTTGGTCTCTATTCCCCCCAGTGACTTCCAGCATCCAGGTCCCTCCTAGTGCTGGGCTGCCCTCCCTGCTCTGGTAGGCAAGGGATCTGGTGATCTAACTCTCCTCCTGTATCCTGAAGCAGGTACCAGGACAGCCTTTGTCCTGGTGGAGATCCTAGGAACATTACTGTCACCGCGCACTCTCCTCACTGTCTGTTTTCCAATGTCCTCTGTAATTTTTTGCCTCCAAACTTCAGGTAAGTTGGGATTCCATTGGCTGTTCACCCTGTTCCTTGGAAGATTGGCCAAGTGTTCCAGCTGGGCATAAGGAGAACTGGGCTGCACTCCCACCTACTTCCCTGCCATCTTCCCAAAATAATAATTTATTAAATGCACGTTAATTAGCTAGCAGGGAGAAAGCAGAAAGAAAAAATAAAAGTAAAGATAAAAGATTTTATAAGAAAGGGAAGGGAATAGTCAAAAGCATGTATTAAAGACCCATTGACATGGACAACAGTGTGGGGATTGATGGTGAGAGTTGGGGTTGGGCTGGGCAGAGGAGTGTAAAGGGGAAAAACTGGAATAGATATAATAGAATAACAATGATTTTTTAAATATAAATAAATAAAATAAACACATAAATAAACATAAAAAATAGATAGGCTATCTTTTTCCCATTGAGTATCCTTTATCAGTTAATAGTATATGTGTGTATTTATTTCATGGTTCTTAATTCTGTTCCATTAATCTGTCTGTTTTTATGCCAGAACCATACTATTTTGATTACTATAGCTTTGTGATATAAAGTTAAATCAGATAGTATGGTGCCTGCAACTTTGTTCTTGCTCAAGTTGACTTAGTACTTGGAGTCTTTTTAGGTAACATACAAATTTTATGTTTACTTATTACATGTCTGTATAGGAAATTTTAATAGGAAATGCACTGAATCTATAAATGGTTTTGGGTAGTAAAGACATTATAATAATATTCATTTTCCTAATCATTAACACAAAATATTTTTATATGTTTGTATTTAATTGCTTTTATTAAAGTCTGATAGTTTTTAGTAGAGTCTTATAGTTTTCAGTTAACAGGTCTTTTACTTCCTTAGTTAAATTTATTCTTAAGGGTTTTGTTGTTTTGATTCTATTGTAAATGAGATGTGTCTTCAATTATTTTTCAGATAGTTCATTATTAGTGTATAAAAATGTGACTGATTTTTATATTTTGCAAGTTCACTGTACTTTTTTGGTTCTAGCAGTTTTTTGGGTTTTGGTGGCCTGTAGGGTGTGTGTGTGTGTGTGTGTGTGTTTATGCAATGTGCAGAGAACATTTTTACTTCATTATTTTCCATTTGTTTACTTTTTATGTACATTTTGATTCAGTTTATTTTCTTTATTAAAAAATCTTTACTGTATTTTTCCATTACCATATAGTCCTCTTATATTCCCTCCTGCCAGCAATCACCACACTGTTGTCCATATGCACAAGTCCTCTTTTCTTTTTGTTCAATACCTCCATCCCCTAACCTCCACCTCCACAAGCTGTCATCCTGTTCTCTATCTAAGAATCTGTCCCCATTTTCCTTGTTAGTTCAGTTTGTTCATTAGAGTCCACAAATGAGTGAAATTATGTGGTATTTGTCTTTCTCTGACTGGCTTATTACACTTAGGAAAATGTTCTCTAGGCCCATCCATACTGTCACAAAGGGTAAAATTTCCTTTTTTTATGACTGAGTAACATTCCATTGTATAAATGCCCCATAGTTGTTTCATCCACTCATCTACCATTGGACACTAAGGCTGTTTCCATAGCTTGGTCATTGTAAATAATGGTAGAATGAACATAGGGGTGCTTATGTTTTTTTGAATTAGTGTTTTGGGTTCCTTCGGATATACCCCCAAATGGGATTGCTAAGTCAAAAGGCAGATCCCTTTTTTTGAAGGGGTAACACCATGCTGCTTTCCACAGTGGCTGCACAAAACTGCATTCCCACCAACAGTGCAAAGGGGTTCTCATTTCCTCACATCCTTGCCAGTATTTATTGTTTATTGATTTATTGATGATAGCCATTCTGACAGGTATAAGATGGTATCTCATTGTGGTTTTACTTTTCATTTCTCTAGTGGTTAGTGGCAATGAAAATCTTTTCATATGTCTTTTGGCAATCTGTATGTCCTCCTTGGAGAAGTATCTATTCAGGTCCTATGCCCATTTTTTAAGTGAGTTGTTTGATTTTTTTTTTGGTGTTGAGTTTTGTAAATACTTTATAAATTTTGGATATTAACCCCTCATCAGATGTATCAAGTGATATGTTCTCCCATTCTGTGGGTTGTCTTTTTATTTTGTTGGTGATCTCCTTTGCTGTGCAAACACTTAATAAATTGATGTAGTCACATTTGTTTCTTTTTTTAATTTTGTTTCCCTTGCCTGGGGAGATATATCCAATAAATAATCACAATGAGCGATGTCAGAGATATTGCTGCATATGTTTGCTTCTAGAATTTTTTGGTTTGGGGTCTAATATGTAAGTCCTTAATCCATTTTGAATTTGTTCTTGTGTGTGGTGTAAGAAGGTGGTCTACTTTCATTTTTCTGCACATATCTGTCCAATTTCCCAATGCCATTCATTGAATAAACTATCTTTAGCCCATTGTGTGTGCTTGCTTCCTCTATTGAATATTAATTGACTATGAAGTTGTGGCTTTATTTATGGACTCTCTATTCTGTTTCATTAACCTATGTGTCTGTTTTTAAGCCAATACTGATATAGGGTGCAGCCAAGAGGGGGGCTCCAAAAAGGGATCTGGAATGGGGTCCCCCAGAACTCAAGGTGTCTAGGAAATATTGGAGAGACATAAGATGTCCTCACCTCTTCCCCCACAGGTGTGAGTTGGGAAAAGGGACACCTGGAGCAGGGCATGCAGGGCTGTTTTGTACAGCCACATCCTTGCAGCTAATCCATGGCATGGTCATTTACCATATCTATAGCCTTTGGCGGGTCACTTGGATATGTTAAATAGCTGCGGCCATGCTTGGAGCCAGGGGGATGGAAGTCATTTCACCTCATGATGTAACTGAGGGGCAGGTGCCCTAAGTTACAGCACCTGAGTGGGAGCTTGGAGAAGATTGGCTCCAGGATTTGGGGCCATACCTGCCCAGACTCACAATGGAAGCCCAGTAAACTTGGAATAATGCAGGGAAGCTGGCAGGTGTAACTGATTGTAGGAGAAGTCAGAAATGGGGATACAAAGGAGGATTGGCATGGGGATTTAAACCCAGACACGGCAGCCATTAGGGGGAGAATCATGCAGCTTTGCCAGAGTGGGGACCCCTGTGGCCATGTGAAGGAGAGAGCCACATATTTTTGGCAGAGTGCAGACCCCTTCTTGGCTTTGCCTGGAAGAGAGATCCATGTAGTTTGTTTGGCCGGAGGGCAGATCCCCACAGCTTTGGTAGAGGAAAGAAGAGAATTTGCCTGGAAAATGGGTACAACACTCTTGTCAGTAGACTGTGAGAAGGTGCCACATGGCTTTGGATTAATTAGAGAACCTGCCTGGATGGCGACACAGCTGATGGTGCCAGTGGCCGGAAACACAGATCTGAGTTACAGTACCCTGAATTAGGGCAGGGGGAGAAGGCAGCACTGTGGGAGTCTATAGTTATCCTAAAGGACTTTGATAATTTAATGGGGACATTGGGTCATTACTTTAAGTTTGTATAGCTTTAAATAAACATTGTCTTTCCTTTTCACAAACCTCTGGCAATGAGAGATATCTTTCCAATTGGTGGTGGACAGTTGAGCCCAGTAGGTGGTCCAGACAGTATTAGTATACCATCCTCTGGAATCTGGGACCCTGTGTGTATGCTGTTCTGTAACAGTACCATGCTGTTTTGATTACAATGGCCTTCTAATATAGTTTGATATTTGGTAGTGTGATTCCTCCAACTTTGTTATTGTTTCTCAGGATGGAGGTTGCAATGCAAGGCCTTTTCAGGATCCATATACATTTTTGAAATATTTATTCTATTTCTGTGGAATATATTATTGTAATTGTGATGGAATTTCATTGAATCTGTCAATTGCTTTGGATAATATAGGCATTTTAATGATGTTAATTCTTCTTATCCATGAACACAGTAGTACTTCTACTCATTTGTATCTCTTTTAATTTCTATCTTCAGTGTTCTATAATTTACCAAGTACGGGTCTTTTATATCCCTGGTTAGATTTATTCCTGAGTACTTTATTCTTTTTGAAGCAATTGTTAATAGGACTATTTTATCAATTTCTTTTTCTGTTATTTCATTATTGGCATATAAAATTCAACTGATTTCTGGATATTAATTTTGTATCCTGCTACTTTGCTGAATTCATTTATCAGTTCCAGTAGTTCGTGGTGTAATCTCCAGCGTTCCCTATGCATAATGTCATGACAACTGCAAATAAAGATAGTTTTCACTAATTCCCTTCCAATTTGGATGTCTTTTTTACTTCTTGTCTGACTGCTGTGGCTAGGACTTCCAGTACTATGTTGAATAAGAAAGGTGAAAGCATACATCTCTGGCTAGTTCCTGATCTTAAGGTGAATGCTTGTAGTTTTTGCCCACTGAGTATGTTACTAGCAATGATTTTTCATATGTGGTCTTTATCATGTTTAGGTATGTTCCCTCTATTTCCACTTTGCTGACAGCTTTTATCATGAATCAGTGCTGGGTTTTATCAAATGCTTTTTCTGCATCTATTGATATGATCATGAGGTTTTTATCCTTC
>PVKM010012702.1:0-31279 GCA_004027735.1 Carollia perspicillata | reverse complement strand
CTGTTGTTGCCTGGGACTCCACCTCTTCCCCTTGCATCCTTCCTGAAGATGACACTGGGAAACAACCATTTGGCTTTTCACAAGTTGATTTGTCCGAAACCTCGTCTCCCAGCAGATCCCAACTAGTTATGTTCTTTGAAGTTGTGCTTCAGTGAATCCATAAAATGCTACTTATGCCCTCTCTACCTTCCCAACAATAGCTCCAGGAAAGAAGCACCTGTATTCTTGGTGGTATGATAAGATTCAATATTGTAGAAAGCCTCTCTTAGAAGACACTTCTAAAAGTTCAAAACCATACTGTAGCATCTAAATCTTATTCCAGAATTTAATTTGTCAGTAGGGACGTATCTTTAGAATTCTATTTATGTTAGAGTTAATCCTCAAGTAGGTATTTTTAAAAGACCTTTTTAAATAAAAATAGTACATTTGGATAAACAATAAAAGTTGAGCAAAAAGGGAAAATTAGAAGAATTATTGAAAAAATAATGCTTTCAATGTGATATTTCTTAAGTCCATGATATGAATTTTTTGGGGGGGGAATTTTCAACAGTTCCCTTCTCAAGCTGACTTTTTACTTATACACAAAATTAGAGGGTTAGTGAGCAGTGGGGTGGCCCACACCTTCAGCTGTCTCAGATGCTAGACATAGAGGTCCAAACTGGGAGAGAAGAATCTGACTCATGACCCCAACATGCAAACATTTACCCCAAGGGCCAATGTGTCGACCATTCATACTTGGTTGCCTTGGCCTCATGCAGAGCCAGCTCTGGAGCCCTTATCAGAGTAACACTTTGCATCAGAATGGAGTCCTTGGTCTTTCCTTTACACACCAGCAGCATTTTAGGGGTAAATCAGGAAAAAAATGCCAAAATCTCAAAATTGTAATCACTTGAAAAACTTACTAACCATCAGGGTTTTAAGAATAAATCAATGAATCTGTTGTCAGTTCTGGACCTGACTAAAACTGAAAACACAAAACAATGAAAAACAAAAGCTTTGTGGCTGCCCCAAACGCTGTGATCTCTTGGGCCTCATAAATAGCCTTGGAACAAAGTTCTATGGAGATAGATTATCAAACAGAAGAGTGTAGAAAGGCTTACCTGAGTCTGGGGATGTCTTAAACCTAATTTCTTTTGGAGAATAGGTATATTTGCACATTTTTCTTAAGGAAAATTTGCATAGATTTCAAAAGATTCTTAAAGAATCTATTCTCAATTAAAAGAAAATGCATTTATTATCACTCTTTTTTTCTCTCTCTCTCTGTGATCCTCTCTCTCCTTCTCACACACTACTGCTCAACTGCTTTGAACAAATAAATGTATGTACACAAACGTGTGTAAAATATGTATAACTGTATGCATATAAGTGTTTATAAGTGTCTGTAACTATAATTCATCTACAAAGCACCACTGAGTGCTTGCAACTGTGTTAAAACTTTACATTTAAAAAAATGTTAAAATGATTCTGAGCTATAATTTTTTATGTTCCATTTTCATAGATATGGAAACTGAAACTAAAAAAGTTTAAATATTCAATGTCAGTTAGAAAATGCTAAATCTGTCTGTCTGCAAAAGCTATGTTTATTCTACTTTCTACTACAAAAATTTTGTAAAGCCATGTTCTTGACTAATGCCATAATATGAAATGATCAGCAAAGAAAAGCTCACTTATAATATTTGTGTACCAAATAGTATAATTAAAATTACATAAATCTTTTACTAAGTAATATATATTTTCATATTTAACACATAAAATTATACAAAGAGTACACCTTTATATTCTAGTTTATTTTTGTCTTATAACCATTATTTTTTCATAGATTATCATGGGTTAAGTACTGGGTCAATCACGTCATATATATATATATTTTATGACTTTACTAAAAACCTATAAATGGTCCTATTTCTTCTGTAAATGAATATATCAAGTCTTAGATAATTTAAGTAATGCCTTTGAAAATGGTCATATTTTTCCATTTTACTGATAAGAAAACTGAAGCACAAGGTAATTTGTAACTTGCCCAAGGACACACCTTTACTAAGTAATACAATTGGGACAGAAACCCATGTTTATCTGATTGCACAGCATGGGACTGGACGATTTGTACATAAGGAGTATGATTAATTAACTCGCAGGCTCTGGAACCAGACTATCAAGTTTATATTCTGATTATTTCACTTGTTAGCTGAGTGAACTTAGCTCACTCAGGGCAAGATAATCAACATTTCTTGTTCAACTTCATCATCTTTTTAAAAAGATTTTATTTATTTTTAGAGAGAGAATAAATGAGGGAGAAGAAGAGGGAGAGGAACATTGATGTGCCAGAGAAACAGAGATTGGTTGCAACTGGGAACCTGGCCTGCAATCCAGGCATGTGCCCTGACTCGGAATTGAACCAAACACCTTTCAGTTAGCAGGCCAGTACTCAATCCACTGAGCCATATCAGCCAGGGCCAATTTTGTCACCTTTAAGATGGGAATATTGACAATACTTAGCTCATAGGTTTTTTGTAATAAACTCTACATGTTAATTAATGTAAATTACTTAGAAAACTGCTTAGTATATAAGTGAGTACTCAGTGAATTAATATTTTAACTGTTTACCATAATCGCCATTATGACTATTATATTGTTATTTTATTATTATTTTATCTAATTTTTTGTTTCAATTTGTGGTAAAACTAATAAGTTAAAAAATATCACCTATAAACACCCATAGTCATAAAGCATAGTGGGATGTCTTAGTTTAGACTGCTATAACAAAATATCATAAACTGGGTGGTTTATCACCAGATTTTTTTTCACATTTTTGGAGATTGGAGGTCTGAAATCATGGTGCCTGTGTAGCTGGGATCTGCCGAGGGTCATTTTCCCGTTTGTAGGCTGTCAACTACTTGTGCTTTGAATAATGGTGTCCAAAAGAAGGCTCACTTTGAGGTGCTTTTTGATAAAAGTACATGCATGTCCTTGGCTTTGGCAGAGTAGCAATCACCAGAGCTGAACCCGAGGTGCAACATGGTTCTTTGGTCTTCTAGAAGCAGTGACTATGTGAGACCCCCGGTAAATGGGCCGAACAGCAATCTCATATCTAGACATACAGGCTAGTGTCAAGTGTGGAAACCAGGTCCTCAGCCTTGCATGCGGCTTAGATGTTGGCTGAGGGAGAGATGCCATATATGCAAAACTGTCTTAAGGCTGTAATGAAGAGGCCCTACATACCAGAGGCCAAATGGAGACAAATTTGTCTAATGGACCATAAAGCTGAGAATGTGCAGCTGCTTCAGCTACTGTCAGCAGGACTATGAAATCAGGTGATTAAAAGTTACCCTGGAAGACTGAACCTGAGGACTGTAGACCTCAGTGGATGCAGGTGAGGATAACTAGGGGTCAGGTACCTTTTCCTAGTGGTGCCTGCAGCTAAATCTGTTACAGGGAAAAGAAGGGATTTAACAGAATTTATGTATGACAGGGTTGAAACCTGAACTTACAGAAAAATCATGAACTAGTCATAATGCCCCTGGTCATAATACACATTGTCTTCACCAAGCTCAAGAGATACATTACATTTAGTTGTAGACTATTTAAATAAATCTGATAGCTGTAAACCTTGGTCTGTGGCTTAAAAGTCTTCCTTTGTTTACTTATAGTACAGTAATCAACAAACAATGTTTCCATCGTACTCATTCTAATTACTCAGGTCATGGAACTGGCCATCCCTGCAGGAAAACACACTCCACCTGATCATTGAATGCCCACAGCTGTTCAGTTAATCACCCTGAGCTAACAATATGTTCTCACAATATGATTTATTCTTCCTGAGCTCTGGACTCCCGGATGCCAGGTCACTACATCGTTGAGAAAGAATATTCCCTTTTCGAGTAAGACCTGTTCCTCAACCCTTATAGATTTTATGGGTTATTATAAGAGATAGCAGTCTAAAATTTATCACTGTGTTGGTGGTAAGAGAGAGGAATGATGAACATTTATTGGGTTCTCTCTATTCTATAGGTTCTTATTATGATCTATGCTTCTGTTTTGAGTGGTAAGTATTCTTAACTTGTTTTAGAGATAAAGAAGTTAAACTGAGAACATGAGTCTTGCTCAATTATGTTGTAAAACTAATATCAAGCCTGGATTTCTGTAAGCATGTCAGACTTTATTTGTACCACAGAGTACTCACATAGGTGGCTGACTGACCTTGGTCTACATTCTTTGTGAGAAAATCCATCCTTGCTTCCCTCGTCCAGCATTGGAATAATCCAGTTTAGTGAATCAGATCATCCAGCAGTAGACCTGGGAATTGGTATTTTACTAATGTTTTCAATAATTCTTGCACACTTTTTTTATTTTATTTATTTATTTTTAGAGAGGGGGAAGGGAAGGAGAAAGAGTGGGAGAGAAACATCAATGTGTGGTTGCCTCTCATGTCCCCCACCAGGGACCTGGCCTGCAACCCAGGCATGTGCCCTGACTGGGAACCGAACCAGTGACTCTATGCTTCACAGTCCGGTGCTCAATCCACTAAGCTACACCAGCCAGGGCTGCATACTTAAATTTTTAATATTGTGTTTTCCTTATAATAGAACTTATGCCTGAAATACAAAATGCATAAGAGAAGTTAAAATTTACCAAGCATTTATGATTTCCAGAAAGAATATCCTATTTGGTTTTTAAATAATTGCTAAAATAATATTTTATTAGCACAGTATTTACTATCAAAAACTTAAACTTTAAGGTCAAAACAAAAAATCACCAGGAAATCTTGAAAGAGTCCACACATATAACTTCAGCCTTCACTCCAGCTTCACTTGGTATTACAATACTTTTAGATGTATTGTATCATTACTATTTCATCATCTTTTAGAACTTCTGCAAGCCTAGCGTAGAATGATTAAAGGTAACTTTTATCTGAGGAAAGAAGTCCACCTTTAGCAAATGTGATAAATTAAAGAAGTCACTAAATTAAAATTTTTCATTATCTCAGCTGTAGCAACTTGCCCCTGTACTTGATCAATAAAACTGTTATTTAAAATTTAAATTAATGATTATCTTTTGATTTTCTCAATAAAGTATCTTTTGGGTTGATAATTAGACTCTCATAACTCCCTTTTAGCATCACTTGTTATTTGCCTCTGCTATTAGCAAATTTTGTATGTAATTATGTTTATAGCCACTTATTCCCAATGGGTTCTACTAAGCTATTTCTTATATTAAGAATAATACTTTCAGAGAAATAGAAGTGGATAATTAACATATATCCTAGATTAAGTTAATTTCCCTACAGTTGATTATTTTGTGAAAATACTTCTGCCGTTATTATTTTAAGTTGATGATTGTAACTATTTACATATAATCAGGAAGTTTAGCTGTGCAAAAGTAATAAGTCATATACAAAATATACTGTTTATTTATTAAAATTTTTTCTCAAAATTATATATAATACCTATCAATATTAACATACCAGAAGAAGGTGATAAGTGCCATTACTTTGATTTGGAGAAAAGAGAGCTCCATGAAAAGCATCATTTAACTCCAAAAAGTACAAACTAAGATTAAGGTTTTTTTACAAGGACAAATAAAACTCTGTGACTAATTCATGAAGGTAAACAGTTATAGATGAGCTATTATGAGTTATTTGTTTATTTGAAACACAGTGTGAGAGAGAAGGGGGAGTAAGAGATTATACAGGAAATATAAGTTTGAGTTAGACTATAAGATAATGGTCTAAAGAATTTCCATGTTAGTCTGCAGACTGAAGTTATCACAAATTGAGCACCAATGAAATCTATTGTGATAAGCTTGTTACACATATTAAATAATGTCCTTAAACATCATAAATCTCCTGTCTATTAATCTAAGATCTTTTCAATTGTTTCCCTCTCTCAGAGTAAACTCAAAAGAATATTTTTGAGCAAAAATTATAAATCCTTTCCCTATTGTGAGTAGGCTGAATTTAGACTACTTGGGTAAAGATAAATTTCCATTTTTAAAAGACTGTGCTGTGTTGTTAATGTGGTTTATTGCCATGAAGAGTAACTCTAACCAGGCTAATGAAGCCAGCCAAGTAGAGTTAATTGCCAAAGTAAAACTTAGTAGTGTTAAATTAATGACTTACATGAAAATCTATTTTAAAAGGTCTTTTATATAAACAAAATACATCATACTTTCATAACATTGATTACATTTCTAATTTAAGTTGAGAAACATCCTTCTTCACAAAGTACATGCATAAAAGTACACAAAGTACATAATTTATACAGTTATAAACTGCTTTTGTACATATTATTAATATTTCCAAATTAATGACTGTTACAAAAAAAGACAGGTGTTTACTTTTGGGAAATTAAAAAAAATTACTAAAAGGAAACTGATAAAATATACCAATTGAGGAAGATTTTTCCCCTCAAATAACACTTACCATGATATGAATTATTAATATCTATAGTACCTTAGGAGTCTTAACTTAATTAGGTTTATATAATATTCTTGAGAGTAAAATGATGTTATAAGGACTCATGACATGAGTTGAAGAACCAACTGTCTCTTCTTTTTAATGGTCAAATAGTATCCCATTGGGTAATTTTACCACAGCTTTATTATCCATTCATCTACTGAGGGAACTTGGGCTATTTCCGAATATGGCTATTGTAAACAACGCTGCAATTAATATAGGTATGCATGTGTTCTTTTGAATTAGTGTTTCTGTCTTCTCCAGATGCATTACCACAGGTGGAATGGCTGGGTCATAAGGCAATTCCATTTTTAGTGTTTTGAGGTAACTCCATACTGCTTTCCACACCAACAATGCACAAGGGTTCCTTTTTCTCCACATCCTTGCAAACATTTGTTTGTTGGTTTATTGAGGATAGCTGTTTTGACAACTGTGAGATAAGCCAGTCAGAGGAAGACACATAACATATGATTTCATCCATATATAGAATCTAATGAACAAAATAAACTAACAAACAAAATAGAGACAGACTCATATACAGATACAGAGAACATACTACTTTCAAGCAAGGAAGGGGGTTGGGGGTGCTGGGTGAGAAATGTAAAGGAATTAGCAACAGCAGCAACAACAACAAAAACCTAATAGGCACACAACGGGGTGGGGAATACCAGGGGGAAAGGGGGTGGAGGGGAAGTAGACAAGGGCAAAAGGAGGAAAACAGTGATGGAAGGAGACTTGAGGTGGGGTGGTGAACACATAATATGATATACAGATGATGGGTTATAAAACTGTACACCTAAAGCCAATATAAATTTATTAACCGATGTCACCCCAATAAATTCAATTAAACATGAATCAATTAAAATTAAAGAATTAACTGTCTCAGAAACCAAGCTCAAGTACATCAATAAAGTCTGAATTTAAATGAAATTTGTCAAACCAGCTTGCATCCTTGTCAGAAAAGTACACATTTCACATTTCAAAAGATATGGTTATAATATATTTCATAGATCACTTAGATTAATAATGATAGTAAATACATATATAATAAGAAAATTCCCAGATTCCAAGGAAAACATGATTATTGTGTAGCTATGGTAATGGTAGCCCCCATAACCATTTTGAACATGCCTAATTAATAAAGTTCTGTGTTTGTGATAACACATTGCCACTGAAAACATTTTTAAAGCAGAATTATCAATAAATAATAACTTACCTCAGTGAACACATTTTTGCATGTTTACCGAACAGTGAAGTCTCCTTGTTTCTAAAAGTCAAGCAATTAAATTGCACTCTCTTAGGAATGTTAAGCATTCCACGGCAACCTCACTGTAAATAAATTATGTCAACCCACTTGTCAGTAACAGCCTGCCAACCCTGGGATTCCATGCTGTCAAAATGTTCTATAAAAAAAATCGATAGACTGCTCTCCTCAAAGAGACTATGGTTGACCAGCAACCTCTCCTGAATTATTGTAAAGTCACATTTAGGTTTGTATTCTTTATTTTAGATGTTAAATAAGAATTTCATTCTTTGAAAATTCTAGAAATCAAACCAAGATCATGTTGAAGATCTTTGCCTTTTAGAATTTTAGGGGAGTCTTGAATCAATAGGTGTACCCACACTGCTCTGTGTCCAAATTCCATTTGTCTTTATATTCACCTCTAGAAGCGTCAGTCTCAATAGCATATGAGCTTTCTCTTATTGCAGAATTTTTAGACCAATATGTCTTTGTATAATCTCAGCTAGGCCTTGATATAAAGTAATTAGTTCTTTCATCACTTATTCTTGACTACAGAGATAAGTAAGGATCTTAATGCTCCCTTTTTCCCCTTTCTGCATAACACTGCATACAGAGTTATCTACTTGGAATTTTAGAGTGGTAAATTACTGGTTGAGTGACCTTTGGAAGGCCTTTGAAGCTCTCTGCGGTTTAGTTTTTCTCAGATAATAATCCCTACTTTGAAATCGGGTTGTGACATTTAAGTGAGATAGCACAAAAGAAAACAAAAAAATGCTACTTAGTAGTAACTGTTTATAGAATCTGAATGGTAGGCCCATTTCACAGAGCAAGAAATTTTAGCAAAATAAGTCTCTAAAGTACTGCTGTATCTTGTTCCTAATCTCTTTCTACAACTTAAGTAAGTTTAAGGAAAATGACACTTTCAATTTTAGGTTTTAGGTAACATGTTTGTGCATAAAATTTGGATGTATATTTTTTCTTTATCAATTTATTTTCTTTGTATTTTATTTACCTTTCTTTTTCTATTTTCATTCCTTGAGAGGCTATAGAGTATAGAGAATAAGAGCATTAGAAGTTATATAATGAAAAACAGAAACTTACCTTTGAAGCAGCAGCAATGGATACTGCAGAAAATAAGGCTATTGTGTAAAACTGAAGAATGCAGGACAGGGAGTGAAAATTACATCATTAAAGTCCTCAACAGGTTTTCCTCATGCTGGAAAAAAAATGGTATTTACTTAAAAAAATAAGGAAATGAAGAATATATAGTGCTTTGTGAGGGCATTTTTTATTGCTGAATTCTATGATTTCAAATCAGGCGAATAAAAATGAGTTAATGTTATTTAAGTCAAATCCATTTGTATTTATCTTAAACTGTAACTTATATAGTAACATTTTCTTAAAAGAGTTTTAATTTTTTCTAATAAAGAACAAAGGAATAACTTTATAAAAAACATTTGTTCATAGTACTGAATTTGAAGATTTAAATCTAGCAGTTCCCTTAAGCAACACACTTAAATATTATTTTTAAAAAATTAAAAAACTGCAGTGCATTTTCTTTGTCAGAAAATAAGAACTAACATTATAATTTTCAAAAATGTATATCAGCACTGGAAATATTAGATTCATGAAAATTTCAGGGATAAAGAATTATTACAGAATATAAACAGCTATTTTTTATTTAATGTATTATCCTATACATTATATAATGGCTATGCTAATTGTATATATACTCATATATTATATTTTCAAGACAAAGTTTCATCAAGTCATTTTCCAAAGTAACAAGTAGATGGCATTGTGTTACTATTCTTAACACATATTCCTAATATTAAAATTTAAGAAAAAATCTACAAAACATCTTAGTTTTAAAAATTATAAAACGAGTAAATAAACCCGTTTTTTAAAATAATCTAATTATTTGAGTCTTCCTGAATCTAAAAGAACTGCAATTCTAATGATTTTCCTGAAATAATTGTTTTGTTAACTGACATTAATTAAAGAAAACTGCTTAACACAGCAAGTAAGATCTTTAACATAAAATAAAATGTACTTTATTTTATGACATTTAAGGCTCTCTAAAGAGTCCTAGTTTATGATGAAATATTAAACTATACTACAATGTACTCTCTAAACCCAACCCTATGTAAATGAACAAAATCATTAACATAAGAAAAGGAAATAGCCACCTCACAGTGAAGAGACCCTTCTAACCATAATCATATTATTTAAAAAGCATTCACAAGGGGGAAAAGTCAATAAAGCATTCTAGAAATCCATATTTAGCTCTTACCCGGACATACAGAAAAAGAAGCAGAAACCATTTAAATCTCCCTAATAGATACCGTTTTCAGGCGTACCATATGGGACACCTGCCTTTCTAAGAAAATGCCCAGAATATATTACCTAGGATCATCGCAAGGGCAAATCTACCAGGATTTGGCATTTTGCTATCGCTAAGTAGAAAACTGAATATATATACATATATATGTATATATATTCATATTCATGTATATATATGAAGTTGTTTTTATTTAAAGTTCCCTAAATCAAACCAATAAACCAACATTATCCTCTGCCCCTTCCCCATGCCCTAAAACGTTGATGTGTGTTCCCACAGTAAAATCTTGACACTAGGAGTTTCTAAACCATCATTAACCTTCATTGTAGTTCAAAATAATATATTATACTTGGAGGCCATTTTATTTTAGTTATATAATTTGTTTCATAATTTTGCCGACGTAACATTATGTGATTGACCTTGGATAACCATTGTAACAATTTCATCTGAGTTAAGATACAAAGTGGCTTTTAAAATATATTCTAGTGATACTGATTCATAAGCCTTTTATCCTAATTTTTTTTCCAAGCCTGTTGTCATAGGATTCCAAGAGTAAAATTACTCCAGGTCTTTATCATTTTGTTGTGTAATTATATGTGTATGATGCAGTTGCCTCATTATAGCCTTTATAGTACATTATTGAAATGGGTAGATACTAATTGACCCATCTGTTTGTAGTTTAAAGTTTAATTTAAAATATCAAAATGGACTTTGCTGAGCCTAGTAAAATGATTTGGTTTTCTTCCTGAATTTCTGCTTAATAAGTAGAACAATTTTTGTGGGAATTCAGGGAGTTGTTGTACTTGTTCAGTCGTTTTGGGTGACAGCCATCTCATGGCTGGAAAACAATGAAGATGGAAAACCAGACACGATTCTTTATTCTGCTATAGTGAAGACAAGGGGATCATCTGAGATTTTGTTTCATGGGGAATTCCGTACCCACTTTTCTTGTATGAAAGACCTATCAAGTTCTCAGTTTAAACAGAAACAAATGCGGAAGAGTATGTTGAAGATGCAGATGTGAAGGATGTACATTTTGCTATAATACAGGCTTATGATTTCTTCTCTTGAAATTCACTCTGCCAAAGGGATATGCTAAGGTTCTGGAACCTGTGCAAGTATTGAAGTATAGGAAATGAAGAGAGGAAATTTATGATTGAAGCAATGATTCAATTTTGTTACTTTAAATTCTAACAAGGAGTTATGTTAGATATATTCGAGGATAACATTGTTTTTAAACTGTTGAGTAAACCAAAGCTCTTCTTAGGATTTCCTCTATTCAGAAAACTGGCAAACAAAACACAAAAACTCATGGCTTTTAAACCATATTGCATTTTTTACATTCAAAACATAGATTTTTCCCTGAAGTTAGAAAAGAGCATTGATCAACAACAACAAAAGGTCAGCATGAAATGTACATGCTACTAAAGAAAAAAATGAGCTAACTTCAGAAATCATGTGTACTCACGAAGGAAAAATGTAATATGACAGATTGATTTCATTGGGATGCTTCTTAACATAAAGGGATGAAGTGCATATGCTTTGACGTTTGAGCTAAGACCTAAACAGATAATAGTCATCTATTAAGAGTCATATATACCGACTTCTGAGACAGTGCGTTTTTCAATTTGCTATAGTTCTGTAGGCTCGTTCACTTAAAAATAGCATACATTTACAGTATGTGTAGATTTATTTACTTACCAATTTTAATCCACATGCTTAATGATACAACAAAAAATAGTGGAAGGATAAAATAAAATTCTTCATTTTTTAATTACATAGGAGAACTTTAAATATCATTTACTGGTAGGTATTTCAAGGCACAATATGAAATATATTGTTCATTGTTAACAACAGTGGCTATAAATCCATATTGAAGCTGGTTTCCATGGGGATTTCTAACTTGACAACTGACTTATCCGATGTAATTGCATCACTACTGTTTTGTGTGCCTGAAGTATGACACAAGAGTTGTGCCCAGTGTCTGATGACCACGTTCTTTTTGTTCACTTATACGTGCCTTTTCAGGGACACATCTGGTCTGTGGTTTCTTGGAAGAAATCTTACACATTTGCCTATTTTGTGAAAGTAAATTTAGTTAAAGCCGTACAGTATGCTCCTGAATTCACTTACCATGGCATACTTAGTAGCCCTCAATGAATTGCAAGTGAAGGAACTGAATCAGGGAGGCACTGCTGTCAAGCACTCTCTCCCCTGGAATCGCTACCCTACCTTTTCGGTACTTCACACAACCCACATGTCATGTGCTATCTGAGACCAGGACCAAGAGAAAGCCACAGGCCAACCTGTGTACTAAATGCTAGTAAAAGAGTTAACTTTCAGATGTAAAAATAGAAACATAAATTCTATTATATTATTTGTCTTCCTCAATAGATCGTTTTCAATGCTCTTAGTGGAAAACTCTGGTGTTTTCATATTTGGACTGGAGAGAGGAGCTCAGACACTTTGGAAGTCAATGGGCATTTCACTTAGGAAAATATTTTGCCCCAAATTAGTTATATTTACTATTGGATCCTTTACCACAATACAGCTGAAACATCCAGGCTATTGTACCAAAAGCCAGACACCCTCTTGGTCAACACATATATAGATAATAATGAGAGATTAATAGCTAAAGTGTCTGCTAGGTAGAGATAGTATTAATTCTGATAAATATCAGTTACACTTTAACATTTATGTACTTAACTTAGTGGTTGATTCATATGATATATTAAGAAAATATTTCCCAGTAGTAGACTTTCTCAAATGCTAAGACTAAAATACAGAAGGTGTTTCATATTAGGTATGTTAGTCAGGGTTCTCTGGAGAAAAGAACCAATAGTATGTAGACACACAGACACATGCATGGGAAACATATATATATATATATATGGAAATAAATTTGTTTCAAGAAGTTGATTCATGCAAACATGGAGTCTGCAAGCTGGAGACTCAGGAGAGCTGATGGTATAGTTGTAGTCCACACCTGAAGACCTGGAAACCAGCCCATGGTGTGGTTTCAGTATGAAGACCGGCAGGCTCAAGGCCCTGGAAAAGCAGATGTTTCCATTTGAAGGCAACCAGGCAAGAAGAACTCTCTGGCACTTGAGGGAATATCTGCCTTTTCCTTCTCTTGAGGCTTTCGACTGACTAGGCGAGGCCCACCCACATTACGGAGAGCTATCTGCTTGTCTTAGTCTATCAATTTAAATGCTAATCTCATCCAAGAACCTCCTCACAGAAACCGTTAGAATAACATTTGGCCAATATCTTTCCATTCTGCAGCCTGGTTAAATTGACACATAAACTAATCATCACATTACCCTTGCAGTAAACAGGACTAATTTTAAAATCCCACTCACATTTAAAGATCACAGTCATTTTCATTTCTGCTAAATATTTCCTTAAGAGGAAGATCTTTCTTTGAGTTGTCATTATTACAAAAATGATATTTCATTAAATCTATATAGCTGCTACATCTTTCCTCTGTGGTACCCCTCTTTGTAATTGGCAACACAGGAGGGAAAAAGAGAAGAGGGCCCCTTGAGTATTGTTTTTCTATGATATCAATATTACTGTAACATCAAGGAATTGTTCTGGATATTGAAAGACCAATAGCAAAGAATCAGACTTTAATCATCAGCTATTAACTTCTGAGTAAAAACACTTTGCTCTATAATTGTTCTTTCTGTTTTCATTCCCCAAAATGCTTCAGGGATAAAATTTTTCTAATTTAGCACTAAATCTTATAATATCCTTTAATTTTGTTTTCATTTTGCTTTATGGGAGCAGGGATGGGCTGCAGGCTGCCAAAACCCTGACAGAGAAGTGCTTCCAGGATGTGAGAAAATTGCACTTCCCAAAATATACATTGTAATAGTCTATAAATCACAGTGCGAGCTATATTCTCATATTAATAAAATAGAAATAAGACCAAAATAAGTAAAATAGAGAAATAGGGAATGGAAATAACAAAATACATTCATGAGAAAAAAAGACAATGGAAAAATAATTTCAAGAGTATAAAACATAATTTTTAAAAAAATTTTGTATTCATAAAAACAATAATAAGCAAAATAAAATTTACACCTAATACTTAAAAATATAAATAATATACCATTCTCAGAATTCAGTAATTACCAAATTTTATGCTATGGTTTTACATATTCCATGAATAATTTTACCCCTTTTTTTATCTGCATAACTCATCACACATAATTATTTTGATGACGATGTGTGTCAAAGTTATAATTTATGCTAATTAATACAAAGCTCTGTATTTTCATTCTGGGACTCCATAATATGATACTCTTCTTGCATTGCATGGAGACCTCCAGGCAATTCGTGATGATATTTATTTTTGACTTCTTACTGGAAATGTGAGGTCAGTCCAGGAAGATCGGTTTGCTGTTTCTATCCAGCTTATTTTTATATGGATATATTATCATTTTAAAGTGTTTTTTACCTAGTGCTTTTTCTTGATATTGAATTTTATTAATATTAGGATCTAATCAAACTAAAATTTTATAAAGATTAAGAAACCTGTATTAAATTAATACTTATTTATCTGTTTCAATAATATCTTTATCATGTGTACTCAGTCAAAAACAGAAATTTGATGTTTTTTTTTCTTTATTTGAATCCATCACTAATTTCAATACTTTCCCCATTGCCTTGCATGATAATAGGCACAGAAAATATGACAAAGTCTCTCTTTTCAATACATTTGAGTTGACTGGTATTTTAGATGGTAATATCTAGATGGTTATATTTAGATGATTATAAAGACAGTATTTATACAGCTCCTTTTTATGGTAATATATACATAGTCACATAAGATATATTCAGATAATATATATACAATATTCATATCATATATTCACATCCCATGTTATATATTACATATTATACATATACATTTGTTTTCACTAGGAAATGAAGAGTTTGAGATTAACCTATTTTCCAGATTATTAAAAATAACATTCTTTGAAAATCAACATTAAAATATTTTAAATACTTAAATAATAAAATTTAATTATTTTAATTGCAACATGAGTTCAAATAATGAGTATAGTCAGAGAAGTTAAACTATGTTCTTATAAAAAGATGTTTTTACATCAGGAGAGATCTTTCTCATCTCTACATGTGGGAATAGAAAATTTCTTTACCTCAGCTAGAGTCCTGAATAAATAACACCATGTTTTCTGCGAAGTGCAAAAATTATTGGGGAAAATAAAATATTTACTGGTATTCATAATGTGTTAGTCCATTCAGGTCACTGTACCAAATTTATCATAAGCCAGGTGGCTTGTAAATAATACACATTTATTGCTCATAGCTCTAAAGGCTGGGAAGTCCAAGATCAAGACTCAGGTGGATTCAGTGTCCCAGGAGAGCCTGCTTCTTCACTGGCAGCTGTCTTCTCACTGCAACCTCCAAGGGCTGAAGGAGGAGGGCGACTTGAGGGTCTTGTTTATAAGGGCACTGATGGCATTCAACAGGGCTCTGGCCTAACGACTAATTACCTCCCAAAGGCCCCACTCCGAAATCCTATCACAATGGATTTAGTTTTTCACCATATAAATGGAGGAAACACAAATATTCCCTCTATAACACACAGTGAAGAATGAATAATCAGCATGTCTATTTTTGAGATTAGAAGATAATAAAGTGATGAAGAAAATTGAAGTGAAGCTAAGGGAAATGAAGTATACAGAGAATCAGGGTAATTTTAAACTAACAATATTCATTGCATTGAGTAATTTAAACAATTCATAAATTCAGTGAAAAGAAGAAATCATATGCTTGTACAGGGCTGTGGAAAAGGGAAAGTTACCAAGTTAAACAAAAATTCTCTATTGAACCCTTTTTTATCTTATAGGAATAGTCCACTTTCAGATTTTATTTTCTCTTTCTATCACAGGTTTTTTGTAGTCATTACTTTGGAGGTAAAGTAATTTTCTTTATAATGATTGGCAAGATCAGTATGGTATTTATTTTTCTTTTATGCATTGAATGTTATGTAATCGACAGCTTTTGTGGATAACATCCGTTTATGCTCTCCAGAGCTCTCCGTGTGTTTCTGTGTATTGCTGTGTAATACATCTGTTGCACAGTGCAGATCCTTTCAGAGCCATTTTTCGAGTTTCTGTTCAGCAAAAAGGCTGAAAGAAAAACAACTTAGAAGATAAAAACGAAACTGCTGCCAGGCTGCAGTTCTGAATGGGACTTGGAGGCTCCTTCACTTCTTTGAAACAGCATGTGTCAAACTCGTTATGAATCAGATTTTTATATTCAGAATCAGACTCCATTCAGTTGACACAGCTGAAGTCAAAGCCTTGAGGGTACAGAGCAAGATCCCCGCTTGGCATTGAAAAACGGAGTACTTCTATTGAGATTTTTTTCCCGGATAATTGCCTCATTTTCAGTTGAATGCTGGGGTGCAGATGCCAAGGAAGCCAGAATTCTCTTTTAGACACAAATGTAAAAAAAGTTTGTGATGTGACCTTTCTTCTTTTCTAAAAATTGCTTCTAGATGCATAAGCTACCTGTCAGTCTGCCTGCCGGCTTTCCTGTGTCACCAACTCTGCTGCTTGAAGAAAGGAATCAAACACAACTTCGTATAGAACCATTTTCTCAGATAAAACAATCCCTAAAATAGAGCACTGAGGTGAACTTTCATGCCTTGCCTGCGAGGACTGAACTGGAAGGTTTTTTTAAGGCCTGCATTGAGCAGTGGTGTTCTGAAGGAAACTCTGTCACGTTCAGAAGTGTCTGCAGTGGAATGTACGTAGCAGGGTG
Organism: Carollia perspicillata; assembly: GCA_004027735.1. NCBI lineage: Eukaryota > Metazoa > Chordata > Mammalia > Chiroptera > Phyllostomidae > Carollia > Carollia perspicillata. The sequence continues at coordinate 14,443 of PVKM010012702.1, read as the reverse complement.
GTGAGTGCGGGCATGCCGCATGGTGCTACCTCGTCTCCTTAGGTCTTTTTCCATAGAAACTTTTTAAGTATATAATGGCATTTCTCACACGGATTGTGAAAGAACATCTACATAGGAGTCATTTTCACAAACAGCTTTATTATCATGCATCCAATACCCCAAAATTCACAAGCGATTTTCACTTGGAATTCGTGTTTGACCAAGTTCCCTGATTTAGAGAAACACTGACTCTTCCTTACAACTTTAAAGGCGTAATTTGATCATAAAGTAAATTTTTATCACAGATTAAAATTGTACTTAACCTGAATACAGGTATACATGGTAAATATTGTAGTTTAATAACAAATAGTAAAGTGTATAAATACATAACAAAGAACTTGTTTAACGCATGTGCATACCCACCCCCCACGCAAAATCTTGGAATTTCCATCCATTCGTTCCAAGCAAATAATAATTTAAACTTAACATTTTTATGGTATTTTGATTTAAACAATGACTTGGCATGTTTTAGTTTACTTGTTTATACAAAGAGTTAGAGAACAAAAAGGGGTTTTTGTTAATACTTGTTTTAGGGAGGCACAAAGAGAAGCTCGCATAACTTCTCTGCATGGAGGTTGATGTTAGTGCACAATAGTAGACCGAGTGCTTTGGCGAACTGGCATTTTTTTTTCTGTGTGTTTTGCTGTTTGTTGTTGTTGTTCACAAAATCAAATGGATGACTTTGGGATGGAATGATCGCCCCTTGATGGGAGTGTTTAAGGAAATAACACTACAGTTTTAATAGATATTTTTGTATGAGTTACTTCTGTGAGAATTTATCACTGATACAACAACAACAACAAAACAGAACTAAGGTTTTGTAGATGCTCACTGCTATGGGCTGATTGTTTGTGTACCCCCCAAATTCATATATTGAAGTCCTGTTCCTTATGTTTCTGGATGGTTTTTGGATGGGGCCTTTGGAAGGCAATTAGGTTTAGATGAGATCGTGAGGCTGCAGCACCCACAATGGGATGAGTGTCCTTACAAAGAGTGGAAGAGAGAACAGGACTCTCTCTCTGGCACGCAGGCACACAATGGAAAGGGTGCCTTCTGAAAGCCAGGAGGAGGGTTCGCACCTGTAAAAAGTCTTTTGGCACCTTGATCGAGGGATTCCTAGCCTTCAGCACTGTGAGAGATAAATGTCTTTCTTCAGGCCATCCAGTTCCTCATATTCTATGATAGCAGTCCAGGCAAACTAACGCAGTGACCAAAAGAAATTATTTATTAAAAAATATAGACAAATTAACAACTGTTTTCATTTAAACAGAACTAAAAAATTTAATGGATACTTTTAACAAAACACATTAAAATGCCCACGGCCTGGGGTTATTAAGGCAAAGTGGCCTTAATAATTTTATAATAAAAATGTATCTACAATAAATTCATAATTTCACTAACACTACATTGAATAAAGTAAATTAAGTAGAATCATATTCGGTCATGCCTTATTAGTTTACAAAGCACAATTGATAACAAAATATTTCACAACATTGATAAAATATTGATCACTGCCATTATATATCTTATTCTTCCAAATGAAAAACAAATGCAAAAAAATGATAAAATATATTATGATTTTACAATTTGTCTGTAAAAAGATAAAAAGGCATTATGTGTATGAAAGATCAATCACTTCACATATTAAAGATATATAATATTGTTTGAAATTCTTAATCTTTATCTGGATCCAAAAGTGCTTTTTATAATTTTGGAAGAGGAACTTTTGCAGACTGAAATTATATATAATATTACCTTTTCTATATATATAAAACAAAGAGATACATACACCACCTTTTGTATATATAAACTTTTATTCTGTTTATAGAGGAATTTATATATATATATATATACAAGGGATCTCTCTCTATAAAAACAATCATGTCCTATGACTAATGTACATGGAAATTTAAATAGCTTTATATTAAATATCTAGTAGTTTCTATATTACAAATATGTTTTATTTTTATAATAAAAATCATATTTGGGAAAATTATTTAAAAATTACTAAGGCAATAAGCCTATAAAGACCATTATATTTATTTCAAAAGAAAATATTTTAATAAACCCATTTTCCTTTAAACATAGCTAATATTAAAGTAAGTAATAGGTTTAAAAGTATTAAAGTGATAATAGGCCAACTGCTAAATATTAAGATCTGTGAAAATAATTAAATACTGATTTTAATGTTGAAGTTTCATTAAATATTTTTATAAAAATCACATAATTTAGGGTTTTTAATCTTAAAAGAGTGAAATTCATCAAACATTAAAATGTAAATCATTGTTAACTCAAATTTAATTTATGATAATCATAAAAATCTTTACGTGGAAGAACTGTTGTCAAAAAAGTTGGATTCGACTGCCTGCCGCAGAACCTAAGCATAACACAGTATTTGTGGGGAAAGAAAAAGGTTTTTATGAACAGGACATCCAACTTGGTTGGGGGGGGCAGTGGGGGCTTCCAGGCTCCAAGCCATTCGTTTCTGTAAAATACAGAAAGAAGCCAGATACTCCTAGAACCAGAATCAGTACACGGTTCTTACCTGTGTTCCCAGGTCCTAAGGTGCCACACAGATGGGTCTCCATCTCTCCAGCTCCAGGCTCTCTCTCCTCCCTCTCCTCCTGCCCGTCTGCCCCCACCTCTCTAACTCCACTTGTGGGGCCAGCATCTTCTCTGTGTCACCACAGCTCCTTCTGTCTCCTGGGGCTGGGGTGCACTGCCAGATCACGGCAAGAAGTCGTAGGAGAGGAGCTCCTTCTGAAGGGCCCTGTCGCCTAAGCCATAAGCCTGTGGCATCCACTGGTCCTGTGACTTCTCAGTCCCCCTGCCCCCGCCCAACCACACACACAACCAGGCAGGGCGAGGGCAAAGCAAAAAAGGGCTGAGTTTCTGTGTGCCCTGTCCTTGAAATCTTTCACTCCAGCCCTGGCTAGTGTGGCTCAGTGGATTGATTAGGAGACTGGGAACCAAAGGGTCACCAGTTCGGCTGGCTTTCAGGGCGCATGCCTGGGTTGAGGGCTGGTCAGGTCCAGGGGCACATGAGAGGCAGCCCCACATTGATGTTTCTCTCCCTCCCTTCCCCCTTCTCCCTATAAATAAATAAATAAATAAATAAATAAATAAATAAATAAATAAATAAATAAATACATAGATAGATACATAGATAGATAGATAAATAAATACAATGTTTAAAAATAAATAAGTAAATCTTTCACTCCAATATCCCATGCAAGGCGGAAGTGTCCAAATTCCTAGGCAATCTCGGCTGGTGTCCACCACGCGTGTCAGTCTGAACAATGTCTCTGCCCTTCCTCCAGCTGACATGATCCAAAAGTGGGAAGGGGGTTTTTCATGCCTTGCAGGGGCACAATGTCTCTGCCCTGGGCAGAGCATCATCTTGTTATACGTGACCTCTTCAGCTCATGCAGCGCTCTGCAAGCTGTGTCATAGCTGCGCTTGTTGTTTACCTTCCCTGGGATATAGAAGCCTGTCACGTGGTTTCTCCTGCGTTTTCAGTAGGCCACCCTGGGGTTTCCTCCGAACCCCCTCCTCTTCGGGGACTGCAGCCTCATGTGTTAGATGGGGGATCCTGATCCCCAGCGATCTGGCCAGATCTACCCCATCACAGAACTAACTACTCATTTATTTTCGAAACACTGAAAAATTATTTCACTGAACTTTTTGCTTTCGTGTTTCTATCGCTGTTGTTGAATTCTAGGCATTGTTACAGACTTTTATTTCTTTAGGCAAAGAGTTAAGAGTGAGACAGTGACAACCAATCCTGCTTTGCATATCTTGGGATTTATGTCACCTATGCATTTCAAGATTACTTCTGTTGGCAACCTTAAAAAATTCCTTTTATTTTACTCCCTGGTAATGACAGCATTACAGTAAAACCACCTGGGAAAACTAAATTATGTGATGCATAATAAAAATGACACAGGGAGTGGCCACTAAGAAACAATAAACAAAACAAAGTATTAAGGACACACAAAAAAACTGAAAACAAAGCAACTTTATATATAAAGTATTAATTTCTACTTCTTTTATTTAGCAATCACCATTTTTATAGTTAAATAATGTCAATTATTTCTGTTAATATTAAAGGTGGAGTCAAAGAGAACTTTAGAAGTAAAGCAATAACATAGTGCCTATATTTAATATTTATATTCTAGAAAAGGAATAACTGAGTTGTTAGTTTAGGTTAAGATAGTCTAAAACCTAAGAGTTAATGTAAAACTTGAGGTATGTCACTACTGTCTTGGAAATTTATCAGAATTCATGAAAGGGAGAGAGGTTGGTGATTGATTATAAATGGAATAAAGGCATTGTGGAAATATAAAGATCGAACTAGATACTTGACCTCAAGCAGCTTTTAATCCATTAAACAGTACAATAATAATTTTTTCAAACCTAATATTTGTAGCTTTTTTAAAGAGATTTTATTTATTTATTTTTAGAGAGAGGGGAAGGGAAGGAGAAAGAGAGGGAGAGAAACATCAGTGTGTGTTTACTTCTAGTGCACCCCCTACTGGTGACCTGGCCTGAAATCCAGGCATATGCCCTGACTGGGAGTCAAACCAGCAACCCTTTGGTTCGAAGGCCCACACTCAATCCACTGAGCTATATCAGCCAGCGCTCAAACCTAGTATTAAAAGTTTTTATTTAAAATATCTTCCCAAGTTCTATTTATAATCATATCATTCATATGATTATATTAAATTCATATTATCATAGTATTCGTATGATAATATGAATTCATAAGGTTCATATTATATTTATAATTATATAATCATATTAGTGCATTTATAGCAAATGATTTATTATGATTTTATCCTCTTTTTCTTTTTTAAAGTTATTATTTTGTTACTTACTGTTTACCTCTACGTGGAAAATTAGTTCCATCATGTGGATATCTTTGTCTTTACACCCTTTTGAATCCCTAACAACTAGTTCAGGGGCTGGGACATACCAGGTTAATTTTTTAACTTAAACTATTAATGATTAAGTTGATTATGTAAAATTCCCTGATTATAAACTAGCTTTATAGCATAACAAAGAAGTTTTACTCTAGGTTTAGTGTAAGACAATAATTTTATCATAACTTCAATTTTTTACTTTCAGTAGAATCTGGATGAAGGATTCAAGTATGGCATGACTTTATAGATAATGATTTATGTATTCTGTATATATATATCCTTCATATCTCACATCCAAGCAATCAATAGTGTTTATGGACCTGGCTGGTGTGGCTCAGTGGACTGAGTGCTAACCTGTGAACCAAAGCGTGGCCAGTTCTATTCCCACTCTAGGGCACATGCCTGGGTTGCTGGCCAGGTCCCCAGTCAGGGCCATGTGAGAGGCAATCACACATTGATGTTTCTCTTTCTTTCTCCCTCCCTTCCCCTCTCTAAAAATAAATAAACAAATAAGTAAATATTTAAAAAATAAAATAATTATTTAAAAAATAAGGTTTATGCTTCCTTGCTTTGAGGTGGTTTGTGGCACTGTTTTCTGGAATGTTATTTTTAAAAACAAAATAAGATGATCCAATTAGGAGGGGCAAGTTTGGAATAAAAAGAGAGACAAAGAGAGCAAGAATATTAGATACGACAATGTCAGGGATGTTATGATTCTCATGGATCCCTTGTAGTAACAAACATTTATTTCTCAGCCTCTACTACCAGCTTTCTTCAGGAATTGTTTCTGGTGTGGAGAGCCATCTGGCCTAAGGCTACTATCCTACCACCCCACCTTGAGAACTCCTCATGCATTTTGTAACATTTCCATTGAAGGTGCTTTATTTGTTTCTTTGCCCATTCATTTTAAATTCCCTTCCCTTGCAGAGGAATTAACCTAAATACACTCTTAATAGACTTCATGTTTGCTTATCTGCATTTTAAATTCTTCTTCCTGGAGAATCCAACCTGGCAATGTTGCCACAGGCCATCTACTTTGAATGAGAAGAAAACCTTTTTTAGAATACCCATTCATTCACAGGTAGTGTACTTACTATGATGCCTTAGCTGGCCAGTCAGGGCCTGGACATTGCAAAATTGAGGACAAGAATATCTGTGGTGGAGACATACAGATAGACAGGTAGTGTTCTCAATAGGCTAGAATTTAAGAGGGATAGATAGCAAGAGAAGAAGTGATAATCAAAAGAGCCTTGACCAGTGTGTCTGTTGGTTGGGTGACATTCTACATAGCAAAAGGTTGCCAGTTTGATTCCAAGTCAGGGAACTTAGCTAGGTTGTTGGTTCAGGGCATGTATGAGAGGCAGCTGATGGATATTTCTTTCTCATATTAATATTTCTCTCCCTCTCTTTCTTCCTCCTTTCCCCTCTTTCAAAAAGTATTAATAGTTTAAAAGACTTAAATGATCAAAATGAGGTGGGTATTTGATTGTAGTTGGGGAGAAGATCAGTCGGTTAGGGAAATAAACATAGAAAATTGTTAACTTTGGATCTATTTTTAGCTGCTGTATCAACAGCATCTAGAATATGCCTAGCATATAATAATCACTTACTAAATATTTGTTGCAATGTTGTTGAATAGTATAAACACACAAAATATAACACCAAGAGGATACCCTAAATTAAAATTATGTAAAAATGTCAAGAAAAAACTTATGTGGTACATATCCAATTGTTACCATAGGTATTTAGGTATGTATTAACAAATTACACATTGAGTTTAATAAATTAGGCAGCATAAAACTATTTGCCTGTCCAAGAAGTTACAGCTTCACACTCCAGCAACATTTCTCTATCAAGGGGAATAATACAACTCCCTTCCTGGTACCTTTCTGGTACCAAATTTTGGGGGTGTGCAGGGGAGAGGTTCTTGACCAAAGAGGCTTGTTAATTTAACTGAGGGGGAGGGGTGAGCCAATCAAAAGCCTGCAAAAGCTTGGGAAATTGGTTGATTCTTTTGAAAAAGTCCACTCCAAACCAAAGCTAATACACCAGTAACAGTGGAGGAACCAAGACACACTATCTCTCTGTCTTTCTCTGGCCCAGTGATGAACTCACCATGTGCATTCGTGTGTTCTCTCTAGCAGGAGCAGGCAACCATGTGGGTACCAGGCTACGGGGCCCTCTGCAGATGGTGCAGGCTCCAAAGGACTGAGTTTTCGTATGAAGCAGAAACTCTGGACCCTGACTTTTGTTTGGGCCTTGCTGAGGACACGGTTGGACTTTTTCCAGGCAAGATAAATTGAGATGGACATTGGAAACCCAGGGGCAGCCTTTTACACTAATAAACCATCTTGCCACATCACAATTCTGTGTGTGTGTGTGTGTGTGAGAGAGAGAGAGAGAGAGAGATCCCATGGAAGAGCTTGATTTCCACCAAAAACACAATTGATCGTTGTGATGATGGCTAACTGAGAGTCTTTAAATGAGTATATTAATGACGTTAACGTTGCTTAATATACTCAAGATTCGAGTTCCTCAATATCCTTCATTAAATGGGGTTAGTGATCATATTCACCATATAGATTTTTTGATGCAATTAAATGTGTGATATCTAAGATTGCTGGCAGTCATATAGTATGTGCTCAAGAAAATTTGGCCATTTAATGCATTTATTTATGGAATTGTTGCAAGTAATGGTAATTTCCACAGAAGAAAAATCAGTCAGTGTTTATTTTCTGCATGTTCCAATACACACAAGTATGTTTTCTTTCAGCAGAAAAAAAAATACATAAAATGACTGTCTCTATTTGAAGATGAAGTGAAAATTGGATGAAGAGCTAATTTTGTAGAGCTGGTTGATTGCATTTTTTACTTTTAAATGTGCTTATTGCTTATTGTCTCTGGTGGTACTGGAGCATTTTAATCTGTTCATTATATTTATATATGGATTCAAGTGCTAAAAGACAGATGACAGATTTAAACAAAAGGAGTAAAAACCCAACACTCCTTCGTCGTGCTAATATATGTTTTTTCTTACATAAATGCTTAGATGCATTGGCTGCAGTGAGACTGAGAGGATCTTCATCAATGCATTTCTTGTTGCAGATGTACATTATATATCTTTTTTTAAATTTTGAAAATCAGGGATAAATGACATACCGAAAGACTTGGCTTTTTAAAGACTTGCTTATATTTTCTACATTTTATCTTTACAATTAAAACATATTTGCACTACTCTCTCTCTCACCATATGTATGTATGTATTATATGTATATATATGTATATATGTATATATATATATATATGAATGATAGATTTTAGTCCATAGTTCCACAGTTAAAATGAAAAGGTGTAAAGCAATACAATATAGTTCAAAATAAAAATTAATTCATATCCTTCTGAGGTCCTCAAAGTTTTAGAAAAATAAATTCTCTACTCCTTTCCTTATCTAAGACAAATAGTTTTTCATAATCAGTTCTTCAATCTCTTCCTCACTGAAAGTCCCACAAAATTAAAAAATAAAATAAAATAGATCATAGAAATTTCCACATGTCAAATCCATGAAGAGTCTTAAAATTTTACAACCATAAGCCTGTATTAAAAGAATGACCACAGTTGACTATATGTTTAGGAACTATCTCCAAAGCTGGATTTCCTGATCTACAATTATTTCTAGGATTTAGAAAAATATCTAGGTCACTCTATGAATTCTTAATAAATTATTGCAGGTAAGTAGTGTTAAAAAATATCATGAATATTGAGAGTGACCAAACTCCTAAGATATTTAATATAGTAATTTCTAAATGATAAATCAATTTTATTCACAGAAATATTTTTTCATTAGACATTTCAAACAAGCTTATGAGGAATGGAGAAGGAGAAATAATTTTTATTTTGGATGATTCAGCAACTCCTTTTAAGGAGCTGGCAAGTCTCACAGTTTGCTCTCACTGCAGACAAACCTTACTAGCAATCTTTATTTTGCAGCATTTTGATAAGTCATCCAACGCTATGCTATTGCTCAAAAGCTAGCCACACTTAGGGTTTTGATGAAAGTTGATTTCTTAGCATGCCTTTACCTACAATGAATATGTGTTTATTTTCCTTTTATATTAGGGTTAAATTCCTTATTTGAGGAAAATCTAGTTAGATTGTTTGAGAATAATATGGAATTGAAAATTAGGTTTGAAAAGACAATGACCATTGTGTGGATACCTGATACGTCTGGAAGACGACACATAAAGGCAAACTCCAGTTTTTGTCTGAAGAATTCAGGAATAAAAGTCAAATATCTAGAAATTCTCAAGCAAGGGGCCTGAGAGGGGTGTTAGGGTGGAGCTGTGCACAAGGGTATAGCAGGAATGTTTGTGGAAGAATTTGGGGTGCAAGTGACACATGTTTCTTTCCCTGAATAGGCCCAGGGTTAGAAAAGCCCGTAGAAGTCAAGTCAGAAAAGTCGTGAAGCAAAGCCTTACTCTGAAGTAGTTAGACTGGTGGCCACATCTAGGAAGCAGACCTGAAAAAGGCTCACCAAGAAACTGTGAGCCTTACCAGTGAGCCTGAAACCATCTTGGGAGCGAGGTAGGTGAATCTTGCTTAAAAAGCAGAGGCATCTGTGGCATAAGAAACACAAAACTATACTGAATAAGGCAAACCAGATTTATGCAGCTCAAACTGAATTATCTTAACATTACTAATACTTAGCTTAACAGTATTTATGCTTTCCATGTGCTGGATGGCATAGTGACTGCAGGGGACCTGGTGGATACTGTTCTTACCTCGGGCAATATCTTCTAGTGAAGGACAAAACTAAATATGTACACAAGGCAGTTTCAGAAAGCTCTGAATTCAGAGTAAAGAGAGTTAATCATGATTTTTGAGACTAAAGCAGCCGAGGGCAACACTGAAGGGAGAGAACTGAAGAAGCACAAAAAGAACAAATCCCTAAGTCACAGGCATGAAGATGAGCAGCTCTGGGAGGAAGCTGATGGAGTCCGTGGGGCTGGAGCACAGCAGGCAGATACTCCGTACCACTGCTAACTGGAACCAGCGGGAATAGCAGGGACCAGAGGGAAGCGGATCTTACAACCCCCCATGGGAAGTTTAAATTTAATGTGAAGAGCAATGGAGAAACCTTGGAATGTCTCCCTCCCACCCCTCCTTTTTCCTTCCCTCCCTGCTTCCCTCCCTGTTTCCCTCTCTTCCTTTTTCTCTCTCTCTCTTTCAGGAGTTTGACCTAATTTTGTGTTGTTAAAATAACTTAACCCCTGTGTGCAGAATGAGTTTTAGGAGTGGATGTGGAAGCCACAGGACTAATTAGCAGGCTGCTGTGGTGATCCAGATGACCTCCTGCCAAGGCGAGGGCTGGGGGGAAACAGAAGTGAAAGGAGGGTCTTCGGGAAGTGTCCGAGCACTTGTTGATGAATTCTCTATAGGATCTGGAAAAAGGAGACTCAAGGACTATTCCTAGATTTTTCACTTAAAAAAGGCACGTTTGCATTGAGAATATTTCTGATTTGGAAATTTGTGTACTAAAACTATTACTGGACAACCAAGTCAGATTAATTATTTACATATACTGATATGAAGAACTTTTTACATCCTGTGTGCATCTATGAGCATATGCTTATTATTAGTTTTGTTTTATTCTTCCTCAGTTTCTAGCTAAAGTTCCTTTTCAAAATTGCTTTCTATAATACAGTAAGAGAAACAAAGGCAATGAGAGAAAGTTTTTTTTTGTTGTTGTTCATTTTTGTTTGTTTGCTTCTGTTTAACATTTAGGCCTGAAGAGTCAAGAATGTTATAGCACCTTAGGAGAGCAATGATTACAGCAACATTAGCTTCAAATATATTGGGAAATTCATGATTTATTTTACAATGAGTTTTCTTTTCTTTTGTTTTTTTATTGTTGTTCAAGTATAGTTGTCTCCATTTTCATACCATCATGGCCCCCTGCCCCACCCATGCCCACCTCCCACCCTCGAACCCACCCCCTTTGGCTTTGTCCATGTGTCCTTTATACATAGTCCCTGATGGGCCTTCTCTCATTTTCCATTATCCCTCTCCTCTACAGTGGAGAGGGATACACTGTACCACTGCTGGCAACCCTAAGAATCTTAAAACACCAATTCAAATGAACCTATGCACCCCAATGTTCACAGCAGCACAATTTACAATCGCTAAGTGCTGGAAGCAACCTAAGTGCCCATCAGTAAACAAGTGGATAAAAAACTATGGTACATTTACACAATGGAATACTATATAGCAAAAAGAAAGAAGGAGCTCCTACCCTTCACGATGGCATGGATGGAACATGAGATAATTATGCTGAGTGAAGTAAGCCAGGTAATGAAAGACAAGTACCATATGATCTCACCTATAAGTAGAACCTAATCAACAAAACAGACAAGTGAGTAAAATATAACCAGAAGCATTGAAATAAAGTACAATGAGTTTCCTAAAGCAGTGTATGTATAGCATTATGATTACAGATTATATCTTATGGTGGGGCTACTGAGTTTGTTCTAAACAATTGTCAAACTGTCATTACTATTAATGTTTACTCATATTAGTCCACATTCAAACAGAAGTGACTACTCTCTCCCTGGTGCTATCATTACACCTCACATATATCTAATGTGGTATCCAACACATTTTAGTTTTTTATATGACTAATTTAGAGCCTCCTGGGCATAGTGAGGGTATCTTATTTTCCTTTGCATCTGTTATATTAGCACTGAAACCATGGAGTAAATAATTCATTAGTGGATAGATGAATGTGAAAATAAATGAGTGAATGAATAAATGGGGTAATACTAGGATACAGTGAAGTGGGGTTACCCACTAAAGCCCTCCCTTTCTTTTCCTGGATTCTTTTCTGGATCCTGCTCTGCTGGCAACTTAGCCTTCATTTGGGTGAGAGCTAGAGGTGGAGAAAGCATAAGGAGTTTAAATGTCCCTAAACAATTGAGAACTAAAACTCTGAGTTCCATTATATTACCTTTCTTTATACAGCACTTATAAACTGCTAGAGTTTTATCAAAAACCTGCATGTTTCCAAAAGATGCACACCACACAAACAAGCATTTTGTGTTTCATTCCTCACAATGCAGAATATAGCCACATTAATTTATTATAAAATCACTAAATGTTAATGGAACTAGATTCAGCTTGTCAAGCTAGCATATATTTCTCATTAGAGGCAAAAACTGAAAAGCAAAATTAGAATAAAAAGGATGCTTCATAAACATTAAATTAGAACAAGGTTAATATGTCCTGTGATTTAATAATTGAGAGCATAAAACTAGGATAAAGTGACATATCATAATAAAAATATATATATTGGTGATGGTATTTATGAATCTGATCATTGAGTTAGAAAAGCCTCTAGCCTAAATAATCCATAGGTTAATACATCTAACGTTTGACTTCCATTCTTCGTACTCTCTACGACCTAATCTCCCCTCTCGCTGTGCCCCAAATCCAAACACCCTTGCTCATTCCCCTCCAACATTGGCATAGGTAAGTTATTCCCAGAACACTGAAGGAAAACAAGCCAATGTATTTTCCTTAGAAGAAATGGTGGAGCACACTTATTTCTACCGATACAAGAGACCTACATTATCATACAGGTAAAACATAGTTTTGAATATATTTTAAATTCGATTGATTAGATTGATGCCCTAGTCCACCTGCTTTCTAAAAATATTGTGTCTGTTAATAGGAATAGAAGCACATGAAAGAGTAAAGCAGATATCGAAGCAAATTTTACTACAAAGTATGAGAAGAGAGAAATATAAAATATGAATAAGATTCAGAGTCAGCACTATGGAGGTAGTGATGAACACTTTAAAGAGTAGAAATTCAAGTACTTGGTTTTCCAAATGAGATTTATTCAATCAGAGCTTGAAAGATGGATAAGGCTTTAGCTGATAGATTGATGGCAAAAGATTTTCAAAAGATGGAAGAATGTAATCTAAAGATACTAAAAAGATTCTAAGAACATAATGTAAAGATACTAAAGATACTGATTGATGGTAAGCACTTTTCAAAAGATGAAAGAGCAATTTGAAGACACTAAGGATTCATGACCCAGCCTGACGTGTTCCGGAATAATTCATAAGTGAGCATGGAACAGCATTCCATGCATTGACTTCAAATATATTGTTTCCAAAGTGCAACATTATAAGGACATATGGTGTTAATTTTATTTTAGCTAATTTAAATTATGAAATATCTTTTGCTTTACCAATAAAATAGCAAGGTGATTTTAGAATAAAATATTATTATTAAAATAATTATGTGCATTTATGAAGCTACTATAATATCAACATTGCATTTTCATTCAATCAAGTATAAACTGAACAGTGGAGGGTACTTACTCTAATATTATAATGTTCATAATGCTGCTGATTCAGAAAATTAAACATTTTCTCTAAAAAATGTACTATCATTTGGGCATAATGTCTGCAATTACCAAGGAGATATAGATATTTTAAGATAGGAAGTAAAAACTGGTATTTTTTTTTTACCATGTAGAAAGAACCAATATTATTTTTTCTAATCTTAGTGCTCACATAGGTTATTTGCTCTCATGCTGCTAATGAGTCTTTTTTTTTACTATTTGTAGCTCTTCTTCTGAAACATAATCCAAGGTCTCTACTAATGCTATCTGTATCTACTGATGCAAGGGATAATGTAGTGGGGCTACACTTTGCAAAATACATCAAATGATGTAGAAGATCGCAAATAAGAAAAAACTTTCTTAAAGTCTAGGTGTACTGTGAGCTCTTCTTGGTAACTATTTTTGAAGAGAAGTGGTACTAGATTTTTCTCATGCATTGACTTCAAATATATTGTTTGAATCCATAGGTTAGATTTTTAGATTTTTCTCATTCTGTGATCCTATATAATATTTACAGATGTGTTTTAGAAATCATAACATAAGATTATATTTGCTTAAATGTGTATCTAGTTTCCATGACCTGGAGGATATGAGAAGCAGCAAAGTGACTTGATTATTTCCGATATCCCAGTACCTATATAAGTGTATGGCAATGCTTAGGGTGATTTTATCATATGTCTGATGGGTTGAATTGAATTAAAATATTAAAAATGCAAAAATTTCATGTGGCAACTTAAGAAACAACTAGCCAAATATAGTTTTAGAGCACCTTTAATGTTACATAACAGTGTATATTTTAATCACGACTTTGTCACTTTTGATTAGTCTTTCATAATGCACACTTTGTTGCATGTTAACTATAGCATGGACAATCGGACTTCATGCAGGTGAAATACCAAATAGGTGTGGAGTAAGTCTGAAGAGACAGGGAGGAGAAATTGTAATTAGTGGAAAAGCATCATTTCACACCTTGCAAGATTATTGTTGTCCAAAATTCCAGTTACTTTGAAAGAGTAACTCTTTAAAAAATTGAAATATTAATGAAAATTTAAATTGAAATGCAAATAGCTTAGTTTTT
>PVKM010012701.1:0-31284 GCA_004027735.1 Carollia perspicillata | reverse complement strand
ATATATGTACCATAGTTTTTTGATCCATTCATTTACTGATGGGCACCTAGGTTGCTTCCAACACTTGGCTATTGTAAATTGTGCTGCTATGAACATTGGGGTGCATAGGTTCTTTTGGAATGGTGTTTCAGGGTTCTTGGGATATAATCCCAGCAGTGCAATTGCTGGGTCAAAAGGCAGTTCCATTTTTAGTTTTCTGCGAAAATTCCCTACTGTTTTCCGTAGTGGTTGTAGCAGTCTGCAATCCCACCAACAGTGAACTAGGGTCCCCTTTTCTCCACCACCTCTCCAACACTTGTTGTTTGTTGCTTCGTTTATGATGGCCATTCTTACCAGTGTAAAGTGGTATCTCATTGTGGTTTTAATTGGCATTTCTCTTATGGCTAGCGATATTGAGCATCTTTTCATGTGTCTCTGAATCCTCTGTATGTCCTCCTTGGAGAAATGCCTGTTCAAGTCCTTTGCCCATTTTTTAATTGGGTTGCTTGTCTTCTTGGAGTGGAGTCATGTAAGTTCTTTGTATATTTTGGAGATTAAACCCTTGTCTGAGGTATCATTGGCAAATATGTTTTCCCATATCGTTGTTTCTCTTTTTATTTTAATGCTGTTTTCTTTAGCTGTGCAAAAGCTTTTTATTTTGATGAGATCCCATTTGTTTATTCTTTCCTTTATATCCCTTGCTCTGGGGGACATGTCAGAAAAAATGTTGCTGCGTGATATTTCTGAGATTTTCCTGCCTATGTTCTCCTCTAGGATTTTAATGGTGTCACGCCTTATATTTAAGTCTTTTATCCATCTTGAATTTATTTTTGTGTATGGTGTAAGTTGGTGCTCGAGCTTCATTTTTTTGCATGTAGCTGTCCAGTTCTCTCAACACCATTTGTTGAAGAGGCTATTTTTACTCCATTTTATGGTGTTGCCCCCTTTGTCGGTACAGCACCCATTTATGATCAAAACACTCAGCAAAGTGGGAATTAAGGGAGCATTCCTCAACATAATAAAGGCCATATATGAGAAACCTACAGACAACATCATGCTCAATGGTTGTTGGAGTTCTATGCAGTTTGATTTTTTGGTGTTTCTGGTTGTTTATTGATTTTAGATTGGTTGTTATCCTCTTTTTAGTTGTGAGAGGAAGCGAAGGGTTTCTACCTATGCCTCCATCTTGGCCAGAACTCTCCCAGAGAATGTATTATCATTTATAAGATGAACATTGTGTGTTTTTCTTTGCACAGACCCCTCCCCTCACCTTTGGTCTAAATTGCCAATTAAAGAAATAATTTTTTAACGTTCTTGTACCTGCAGGGAAAATGAGGTGCTCAAAGTCCAGCTGAAGAAATACGTAGGAGCTGTCCAGATGCTGAAAAGAGAAGGTCAAACAGCTGAAGGTGAGGGGGAGACAAGCCTGGGCGGGGAGGGGGCCAAGCCTTTGCATCTTTATCACCCCTGTGCCTGGCACATAGTAGACACTCGATGTGGGACAACTGCATGTGCAGGTGAATTAGAAAAGCAGGATTCTGGAAAATTAGATGGAAAATCCTGCTGTGGAAAATCCTACAAACTAATATTGTAAAGCTTATTTGCTAGATTAATAGCAACAGTCACATCAGTTTGTTTACTTAAGGAATTTTATGTCTAGAGTGTTGAGACACCTTGCAGCATGAGTAAGTCACATTAGGCCAGGGGTGAAAGCATCAGAATGCAGAAGTGGTGGAGAATCCAAGCTCTGGACTTAGGACGACCAGGTTCCAGCCCCAGCTCTGGTGAAGTTTCTGTGTCTCTCTGTACCTCAGTTTCTCATCTGTAAAACAGGGTTTGTCAACAAGGTTTGTCGACAGTGCCTACCTCATAAGGCAATCCATGTAGACAGCATAATGCCAGCCATAGAGTAAGTACTGAATAAATTCTAGCTGTTATTAATAGTATTTTTTTTAAAGATTTTATTTATTTATCTTTAGAGGAGAAGGGAAGGAGAGAGGGAGAGAAACATCAATGTATGGTTGCCTCTCGTGAATCCCCTGCTGGGAACTGGCCTGCAACCCAGGCATGTGCCCTGACTGGGAATCGAACCGCGATCGTCTGGTTCGCAGGCCCATGCTCAATCCACTGAGCTACACCAGCCAGGGCTTGTTATTAATAGTATTAATCAGAAATACAAGTAGATAGAAAAAATGATTACTTGACAAGATCTCACAAAATGAGATGGTGATCTGTGCTTCCTCTCTCTGCAGTCTGGCTGCAGTTTGACTCTCATGAATTTATTGAAATGTTTCCCAGGTCATCCTGAAGAAAGCATATTTAACTTTGGCTGAAGTATCTTGTAGCCTTCAGCTAACTGACCATTGTAAGATTTTCTTAAACAGAAATGAACTCCTGGAGTTGTGGACATTTTAACAAAGGGGTGGGTGGTCTGCGCTCACAGGCCTTGGGAGTTAGCCACACCCGGATTTGAATTTAGGCTCACCCACTATAACTTGACCTCTTGGAGTTATTTTGTCATCTGTGAGTGAAGACATTGCATCAATGTCATGAGGTCATTGTGGGGATTTACCAAAACAACGCAAAGCTTCCAATATGACATCTGGCATATTCTAGGTGCTCGGTACATGCTAGTTATTTTTCTTGTGATAGAGGGGTGCAGGATTGGAATTGGACATGGCTCGCATAGTACTATCACAAAGACTTGAATTTTCTTTGATGCTTTTATATTCCTTATTGTCTCAGTTTGATCAGATTCACCATGTTGATGATTTTTACAAAGTAACATGTCTCACTTCATTCATGATTAGTCTACATCTGTTACTAGTCTGGGGGTTATCATTGCAGAATTAATGGTTAATTATGGTTTCCTCTGTGGGATCATCACCCTTTTCATACAGATACTACAATTATGGCCCCAAATTCATTTCATTATGTGGAGTTATGTATATGTTGGTCTTCCAGCTTTTCAGTCCTCATCTTTGTTTCCCTAACACCTGGCTTTTGTAGTCATTCATTCTATTACTTACATGTTTCGAATGGATAGTATTTGTTTAGTCCCTTATCCTTTCCAAGCAAGTTCAATCTATTCTCATTTGACTCAGTAACTCTGTGATGAGTATATCCTTTTCCTCCATTAAAAAAAGCTGATTATTGGAGGCTCAGGAGAGCTTATGGGGCTTGCACATTATCTGGAGAAGAAATGAACTTGGGTCATTTTCTCTAAATCTCTGGTTCTTTGCTTGTATAGATCTTTTTTAAAAAATTGCTTCTTTATTTTTTTAGAGTGGGGAAGGGAAGGAGAGAGGGAGAGAAACATCAGTGTGTGTTTGCCTCTCATGTACCCCCATCAGGGACCTAGCCCACAATCCAGGCATGTGCTCCAACTGAGAATTGAACCAGCAACCCCTTGGTTTGCAGGCCACTTAGTCCACTGGGCCACACCAGCCAGGTCACTTATATAGTTCTTCAAGTTTAGTGTGCAGGGGAATTGCCTGGGGAGCATATTAAATACACCTTTTCTCAAAGGAGAAGACAATTCCTATTCTTAGGGCTTCCTTCAGTGGATCTAGGATGGGGCTCTAGACATGCACATGTAGCTATGTGACCCTAATGCACGTGACCTGTGGACCACACCACCACCTTTTGAGAAATCTGTATTCTGCCTGTATAGAACTTAGATTGGGCACAGTAGGAAAATTAAGCCTAGGGAAAGTAGAAGCACCACCAGACTTGCTTTTGCTTTAAAAACCTCGATTCTATAAAATACATTTCTGAGTAGCAGTATTTTTGGAGTGACTCCCTCCGAATGGGTACATGGAACCAACGATGTGCCCAGTGGTTTCTCATGGCAGCCTAGTTCCCTTTCCTAAGACTCAGACTGAATGCTCTGCAGCAAAGCTAGGCAGGAGCCATTTCAGGACAGAGTTGAGATGGTGCTTAAATGGACTGGAGAAGAGGTAATTAAGCTACCTTGTATAGCAGCCATGCCTTGCTACTCTGTTTTTTACCATGTAATTTCAGACTGGCTGCCTTATCTGTGAGTCATCCTTCAGTGGAGGGTTTTGTACCGATGCCCTTTTGTTGCCTGTTGAGGTCCTGCACCGCAGCTTCTCTCACTCCACGAATGTTAGTGAGCACCAGCTCTGTCCTGGCTACCATGAAGCAGCCTCATTAAAAGGCACTCTTTCAAAAATTGCACTCGGGCCCTTTAAGAGCTTTTACCTAATTTTCAAGCGATGTCATATATTACTCAAAGAATTTGAGGCTTTGCTCCTCAACTACACTGACTCAGTTTGTTAAAAACCCTTGAGCACGTGCCCTGACCAGGCTGCGGTGGTTCGGTGTCTGGGGAGTTGAAGGAGCAGAGGCAGGGAGAGGATGGAGAGGGAGGGAGTCCTTTCTGATCTCTGATTTCCTTAGCTTCTGATGTCAAAGGGGTGGACATAGAGATGGGTACTGGCTCCCAGAGTTCCAGATGGGAATTCACAGTGCATTTTCCACATTATAAGCATTTTATTTTAAGGATGTAAAGCTTCTTTTGATCTCTTGGCAACAAATTGTTTATGAAACTGTGAGCTCATCTGTGGGGAAAAGAGTAAAAAGTCATTTAAATTGAAGTCAAATGCCTTTAGGGTCGAATAGATTGCTGAGAGCTATATTGGGATCTTCACCTTCATTACTACATTGTTGTTGTGGGAAAATGCATCCAGGATAAAAACAAAACAAAACCCCCCCAAAACTTGAATGGACTTCTAGACTAGATTGTTGACAGTCCCTGATTTTATAGATATCAATGTCAAATTCCCACCCTGCCCCCTTTTCACAAGAGTGATACAGCCCCTCTGGGGAAGTCATGATTTAATCAACAATACATGGAGCAGAGCTTTGGGTGGCCTCGTCAAGTGATTGAAAGATCGCCCCCCCCCCTCCCCCGCCAGTGTGGTCCAGAGGTGAGGTAGATTCCTTTCCAGGAGCTTGTGCCTCCATTTGATTTTTGGATATTTCTTATCCTGGTGCTGCATTGTCCTGTCCCTCCAGCATTAGAGCTGTGACATAAGGCCCATCATGTCCCGGGGGAACTAGCTTGGCAATTAAACTTCTGTTGTAACTCTTGTGGGACATTTGGTTCTTTCTTTTGTTAAAGAACTTGGACAGTCTTTCTTCCCCCACCCCTCCACCCCAATCCCAGGGAGCCAGTAGTATAGGGCAGCTTCACTCATGGAGGGTGAGGAGGAGACCACTCTGAAAATTCATGTTTTCTCCTCAGGCTTATTGCTGAAGTTTGAAACAAGATGTGTGGCAAGTGGGCTTCTTGCCTGGAGAGGCCTTCTGGTAGCTCAGTGAGAGGCCTGGGGAGTGAGTGAACCCCTAGCCTCAGATACCTGATGGGTTGTATTAGCAAGCCTGGCCCATTCTCTTAGGAATGGATTTATGTTAGCTAAGCATGCAGAATGATGTCCAATCAGGAGAGTGGTTTATTCATAGTTAATGAGAATCAGAACCATTGGGGAGATCAGAAGGTCCACATCTGATGTTCAAGCATTTCATCCCTCTGCACTGATCACCCTGGGGAGCTGGATTCTCACCTGATGGCTGCTTATTAGGTCAGAGAAGGGGAAACTAGTTGGGTGTGTCCCGTGTTTAGTGGCTTGATGTGTCCATTATCTGGAGAGGGAAAGGTCTTTAGGCCTGGGAAAGCCCTCATTTGGAGAGACAATGTCAACTTCAACTTCTGGCTCATCCCATAGCCCTTTTCTTATTTTTAGCCTGTGGTTCATCAGAGTTCTGAGGAGTGCTAGTTCCATTGGATGTTGGTGGATGTGGACACAGAGAGTACAGTTCTTATGTGTGATACTTATAATACATTTTGTTCTTATCTTAAAACACGCAGTCAGCAAATAACTGTTTTAATTTAGAGATTTCAATTAATCATGGCTCTCCTCTCCTGCTCCCAAGTTCTCTATAAGACATAGATGCAGGAATCAGACAAATAATGAGAAAAAGTAACATTTTTTGACTGACATCTGATTGGAAACTCCAGCTTGGCCAGGAGCCAGAGTCACTCTCCCCAGTAATACACTGTCACCCAGGTAGACCCAGGGATCCCTCTTATGAGGGATTGTTGGATGCGCAGAATTACCCTCACCGAGTGGGGACCAAGTGGGAAAAGAGTCCATGGGGTTTGTCACTCTGAAATTCATCAAGTCTACTCAATGGAGATCTCACCAATCAGATAGGAGGTGGGAAGTGAGACTGAGGTTGTAACTATGGTGGGAGTCTCCTCATAGCAACATGGCCCCCAGACGGAGGCCCTTTTCGAGGAGCTGTGATGACTGCAGCCCCTGAGGTGCCTGCTGAGGGAGGTCCTAGGGCAGCAGGGCTGCGGCAGGAGTGTGGCGCAGTGAGTGGACACCTCCTCCATGGCAGCTGACTGTCTGGAGAAGGCCGTGTCAACTGAAGGAAGGCTTGTCCCCCTGTAGCTGTGTGTTGTTCTCCAAGGGCGTCACTGCATCCTAGTCCCTGCATAGGCCCCCGTGAAAACAGTGGTCGTGGCCAAAACATTTAGGGAAAACTATGCCTTCCCATATTTTTTTGCATGGGTATTAGAGGGTGAATGACTTCTGTGATTAAAAACATTGAAAACTCCCCTCGGCAACAAACTTAGAGTTCGTGTGACCTTTCTGTGACTTAGTTTCTTCCTCTATAAGATAGGAATTGTGATAGTACCTTCCTCATAGGGCTTGGGGAAGATGAGATACAGTAATACATGTGGAGAGCACTTAGAAAATGTCTTGTACATAGTAGCCGCTCAATAAACGGAATTGCTGTTACCACTTTTGTTATTTTACTTCACCTCTCATGGCCCCTTTGATTCATCATAAAATTAGGATTAAAATAGTATGCACTTCATAGGTCCTTGTCTTCAGGATTAACTATTAAGTGATGTAATTCAGATAACAGACATGCTTGGATTAGAGTCTGGGATCTAGAGATGCAGTGGTAGACAGAATAACGATCTCTCAAAGATGTCTACGCCCTCCTCCCTGGAGTCTGTTAATATACGGCCTTACATGGCAAAAGGGACTTTTCAGATATGATTGAGTTAAGGGATGGAGAGGTTATCTTGGTTTATCCAGATAACTCCAATGTAATCACAAGAACCCTTATAAGGGGCAGGCAGGAGGGTCAGAGAGGGAGAAGATACGACAACAGGAGCAGAGGTTGGAGTGATGTAGTTGGAAGAGGAAGGAGGAGGCCACAACCAGAGAATGTGGGCATCCTCTAAAAAATGGAAAAGACAAGGAAATGGGTCCTCCCCTGGAGCCTCTGGAAGGAACATAGACCTGCTGACTCTTGATTTTAGCTTATAAGACCTATTTGGCACATTGGACCTACTGAACTATAAGATAATTTTTGTTTGTTTGTTTGTTTTAAGCCACTAAATTTCTGGCAATTTGTTATGGCAGAAATAGGAAGCTAATATAAATATTTAGTTAAGTTAAGGTATTAATTTAATCATTAATGGACCTGAAGCTTTCCTTCATCATCAACTTAGGGAACTTGTAGTGGGAAGTTGATGTCTTGAAGGTTGGATTTTATGGTCAGAGGTTATCTGGTTGACAAACTTGGGACCCCAGGGGAGAATATAACCTTTGATTTGTAGCCATACCTGGGACAGCAAAGCCCCCTGCTCATCCCCTCATCCCCGCCCCAGCTCCTGCATGGTATGCTTGTCTGGTCAAGCAAGGGAAGTTCTTGCCCCAGTCCTCACTTCTCTCACCCTGGGGTCGCCGGTTCCAGTCCTGGTGGATGAATCTGGTCACCAGCCTTCTCTGGACATTGGAGGTGAAGCCTCCAGAGCTGTATGGTTGTGACCCCACTGTCTAGTGGACCCTTGGTATTACTTTTTGGGTGTAGTCTTGTTTTCGTGTGCAACTGGGAAACTGGTTTCTCTGAATGTCTCATGGGAGGACATTCTTATTAAGGTCTTTCATGCTAAATAGAACCTCACTAGGTGTTGGGCTTCTCCTGAGTAATCCTGAAGAGCATTTGCCTGTGAATCAGAGCTTGCTTTCTGTACTACGGAAGATATTTTCGTGCTCAGGGCAGCCAAGCTTGACATTCCAGAAGGACAGGGGTCTGCCCTTGTCACATGACCTGGGTTGACTCCCCCATCTGCCTGTGTATAATGGGCATCTGTGTCCTCCATAGTGTCAGGTCCCACTCACTCCAGTTTTCATATGACCAGCATCTTCACACAGTGTCAGTCCTGTGACAGAGGTGGAGCTTCATCCTCTGTCCTGTACTTGACCTTAGCCAGCCAGCTCAGGCTGGGACTCAGGGCTCTAGTAGGCTATCAGTAAGAATTCTTTCTTTCTGTTGGGCCTGCAAGGCTGGGACCACTGGCGTTATTATGTCTCCATGTGGAGGCTGGGGATGAGGCCATCACACAGAGAGAGGAGCTGAGATGAGGGGCAGAGGGGAACTGGGTTCTGATCAGGTCCTTTGAGCTCTTGAAGCAGCTGTGTCTGATGTGATGATAGTCCAACTCCAAACTTCTTGTTAGTAAGAAAATAATTGCACCAACCCCTCTGCCCCTATTTCCCAGTTTGAGTTGAATTTTGAAAACTCATGTGGTGCATGGCAAACTATTATCTCTTTACTGGATGTGGAGTCCATCCTGTCCTCGTGAAGGGTGTTATTTCTCCGGAGTGAGCTGCTATGTCGGGAGGTTCTTCTTTTCACCCTCCATCTTACCAGGTACTCTCCACTGTCATCATCTGTCCTGGCCACCACAGTCCTATTCCGTAGTGGTGGGTTTTAAGGCTGCAAGCTCTTGTCGGCATCCCCATTTAATTAATCTGCTGTAGGCTCAGGGACAGAGGAAGAAGAAATGGCTTGTTGCTAGTGGCTGTCACAATAGTGAGGAGATATACTGAGAAGGACCTGATAGATAAGGGAGGCTTCGGAGCAATTTTTTAAAAGTTTACTCTAAGAAACAAAAGAAGTAAAAGGAACCAGGAAGCCATAACCCTCTTTCACGTGTCGTGTATCTGCCTGCCTGTGGCGTGCTCACTGATCCCCTGTTGCACACTGTATGCGCTTTGTGCTAGCAGTTAGAGGTCTTGGTGTCCCTGGGCTCCCAGGAAATAGGGCTGAATGGTTAAGAATCCTGATTCTGTGGAGACGGTTGGTCATGGGTGAGAGGATTCCTAGGGCTGCATTGTTTTAGCCTCAATCACGTAGGCTTTGGACTGTCTCCTCTTACGTGGTCTCATGTTCTTGGCCCCAGTGTGCACAGAGGCAAAGACATTTTTGCTTGAGGCAGGCTTCTTGAGTTGTAAGGAGAGGGAGATCATGACTATACAAGGTCTGACCAGAAGGTATCCAGCGATGCAATATGAAAAATGGAGACATTTATTGAAGAAGATGCAAGATACAAAAAGCATTGTACATAGGAAATGATACCTCAGCCCCTTCAACATAGGCACCTTGGGACCTCACACAGTTCTCCCAGTCACCATCAGCTGCTTTGTCTTATTTTCCTGAATATCATCAACAGTCTGAAATCTCTTGTCTCTCAAAGGTCATTTCAGTTTTGGGAAAAGCCAGAAGTTGCAGGGCACCAAATCTGGGCTGTAGTGGGGTTGAGTCACCTGAGTGATTGGATGTTTCACCAAAAAACTCTGCCTGAGACACAATGTATGAGAGTGCACGTGGTGATGAAGCCGCCAATCACCAGTTGCCCATAGCTGCAGCCTTCTGAATTATCAGAATAGTTTCCATGGAGGAATGTTCGAGCTTAATGCAGAATCTATTGTAGATTCGTTGCTCTACTTGCTCAGTCAGTTTGCATGTGATTGCCACTCAATATACATGCTCATTCAACAGCATCTACCATCCTCACTGACCAGTACAGGGAAGTTGCCATTGTTCAAGCATGCATTTCCAGTCCACTCTCCTCAGCTGCCAGGTTACATTAATGTCACACAAACCTTTCTTGTTGCATTAAAAATGGCTGGAGTTTTTCCCAAGAGATCTCATATGTATGTTTTCCTGTCTGCTTCTAGTGGGTCAAACATGTAACCTTGTGGAAAGATAAATCAGATCCCATCACTCTGCTGTTTAAAACCCAGTGCAGACCTTTTGATGATGGCCTTTGAGGGCTTGATGTGATCTGGCTCTTCCCCATGCTCTAACCCCATCTCCTACCACCTCCCTGCTTGCTCTCTCTACCCCCACCATGCTGGCCTTCAGTCTGGCTCCCACCTCCGGCCCTTTGCAGTTACTGTCTCTCCGCTGCACTGCTCCTCCCTTCATCTCTACAAGGCTGAGTCTGCCTTGTTGAGCAAGTCTCCGTTCAGATGTCTCCTCCTCTGACCCTCCTGTCTCACATTGTGCCCTCTCCTTCATGCTTTATTCCTACTTCCTTTGTCGTCATCACAACACTTACCAACACCTCAGAGTCTCTTGGTGGTTTCTTCCCTTCCCTCTTTACAGTCTGTATCCCACTCTGCACTCTACAATCCACAAGTGCTGAGACCTTGCCTGTTTTTCCCCTGCTGCATTCAAAGTGCCTTGTGCAGCGCTTGACCCCATGGTGTGTACTCCACACATACTCATGACACCAATGAATGGAAATCTAAGAGTAGCTGTTGTGGGACCTGGCCTCATGGCGTTCAGGTGATTGAGGATCCATGGCAGCTGTGGAGGGCTCTCCAATAATGTGCTCTGTCTCACGTAACTGCTTCTTTCAGTTGTGCCTCCATCCAGATTCTTCTGATCATATATCTGCTCCTTGTGACTACAGTTAGCACATAACTTTTTCTCATTGTTTCATCCTTCAGAGCTCTTTTGATTATAAGAGTCATCAGATCCAATTTAATCAGGCATAAAACAAACATCTAGGAGTTTCCATCTCCAGGGATGGCTCTATCTAGCAGCTCAAACTATATCAAAAGTGTATTTCCCCCCATCTCTCAGCTTCCTCTTTCTCTCTCTTTTTCAATATTGGCCATGTGTGCTGGTAAATGTTTGACATCTAGCCCTCTGGGGAGAAGAAACTGTTGGCTGATTTACATGGTGCGCATGTTCCCACCTTGGCTGATTTCAGGCTGCCATGCCTGTGTCCCTGAGTGCCGGGCTGGGAAGAGATGCACACACTGGCCTGTGGGCGACGGGCCCCAGCTGCTGCACCCCCTGGGTGTCAGCTCCGTTCTCAGGCAGGTGTTCTCACACTGGCAAGGGGCTGCCAGAAGCTCTAGGTTTGATCTTCTTAGCAACCCACCAGAAGAGAGAGCTTTTCTTCCCTACTAGTTTCCTTATAAACCATTCTACCATCTATCCCCATTTAGAGCCATGGTTCTTAATCTTGGCTCCATATTGAGTCACCTGGGGTGTTTTAAAAATCCCAGTGTTTGGCCACTTGGAACCACTGCCTGGGAGGATATCACTTTCAGATTAATAAAGTTCAGGGCCAACCAATATGTTATAAATGTGCCAATATTCTTTGAGTCTTGGCCAGTGCTACACATTTCAAGTTAATCAAGATACTTATTTTTTCTTAAATTCAGAATTTGCCTCTCCAAATAGGTTCCACCAGTTCAGAAACCCTAGGGGAGGACGGAGCATGCAGTGGAAGTTGTTCACTGTCCCTCTACAAGTTAATGCAGTGCTCTTACCGTGCCCTCCCCCACCCCTGCCCCCTCAAGGGTCCACAGGGAGTGTCAGTCACATTTCATCTCTTTTTCACCTTCCACTAAGACATGGCCCTTTCACTTCTGTGCAGCATCTTCTGCCTCTTGCTGCTCATCACGAGGCTTCATTGCACTCACACTGGTCTCCCATCCCAACCACTTTCTGATCCTCTCTTTGCTCATCCAGTTTCCTCTTCTAGATATGCCATTTTCCTTATCCTTGCTCAGCCCAGATGTTGCATTTGCTGTGAGAGCCAGCTGTGCTCCTGTCACCTTAAAGAAATCTAATCACTCTGACCTTTCAGTTTCCTAGACTCCTGTTTGCACTTTTTATGAGCAGTAACCAAGGTCTAGTGTTTATTTGCTCTCGTGTGTGAATTTGCAGTTCTGTCTTGTGATGTAGTCTGACCACACAAAGATGATCTGTGACTTAAAACTTGTTTTTGTGTGTGTTGACCAAGTACACAGCAGATGTTTAATAAAACTTGTTGTCAGACTGTAAGTACTCTGAGGAATGATTTCAGAGTTATAGACAAGTTGGTATAGAGGGGACAGCATTCTCTAAGAAGGAAAGAAGTTTGGGGAAGTGATGTTACATACTAAGGAGGAAGAGAATAATAATGATTGTTACTCTCCCTTCTTCCAGAAGTTCCCACTCCACTCTGCTTATGATCCATTGGTGAGGACCAGTCATAAGGTCCCACCTAGATGCAAAGGGGTCTGGGAAGTATTGACTCTGGCTTGGCAGCTGGCTTCCAGCAAGATGCTAATATAACAGCAAGGGAGCATGGGTTCCTGCTACAGGTGCCGGGCACTCACCTTGATGCACGTAGTTTCCGTCTTCTAAGCCATTTATGTTGCTTATTAGAAAGGAACCTCATACCCAATAAATCTGTTTTTGGGTTTGTGCTCCTAGAGTCTCAAAAGGAATGCCCAGTAGCTTGTAAAAGGATCTGTAGTAGAGAGAAAGAGTGAATGTGGCAAAGATATGTCTGTCATATAACTGATTTTCTTGTCAATCATCAGTTGGGATGAAGAGACCTTGTATACTTTCCCTTTTCTGAGAGGTGTTTATGGTTTCCTCTGTAATACTCCAATGTGTATACACATACATATATGTACGTACTTACACATGTATACACACATATACATGCACACACGTATGTAAGTATCCATATACATATCTACGTCTATCTGTCTATCTATTTATTTAGAGTGGACTGACTTTAAGGAATTGGCTCATGCTGTTGGGTAGGCTGCAGACTGGAGACCCAGGGAAAAGTTGGTGTTGTAGCTCAAGTCTGAAGGCAATCTGGAGGCTGGATTCATTCTTCTGGGGACTTCTGTTTTTCTCTTAAGGCCTTCAGCTGTTTGAACGAGGCCCACCCACATTATCGAGGGTAATTTGCTTTACTCTGAGTCCACTGGTTTAAATGTTGGTCATATCCTAAAAAATACTTCCATAGTGACATTGAAATTAGTGTTTGACCAAATATCTGGGTACCATAGCTCAGCCATGTTGACATATGAAATTAACCATTACAAGGCATCTGCCTAGAAAGAGGCCAAGCCAAAATTACCAGTTCATCTATACAATACCTCAGAGGTGGTGTGTGACAGCTACACAAGAGATGCCTGCCTGTGTGGGCAGCCTCTGCCTGGGGCAGGGGGGCGTGAGGGGTTAGCCTCTGCCCCTTGATCTCGAGATAAATCCACTGCATTCCTGTCTTCTCTCTGGATGACTGAAATCTAAATGTGTGCTATAAGCCACAATGGGGTGGGGGCTGGGTCAGAGTGTGAGGTTCTCAGAACTGGACATCAGACCTGGGGAAACACACTTTTCAGTTGCAGTGGTGTGTGAGGGCAAGGCGTACAATTGGCATTTTTCCTTCTTCCCTGAAGGCTTCTTCCGCAGTAAAGGAGACAAGGAGCATGAAGAGGGACAGTAGAGCATGGAGGCAAGAGGCAGGCATAGGGTTTCCAGTTTGGAGCATCTGGGCTGGATCTCAGCTCTGTATTTACTAGCTCCAAATTTTTGGAATTAACTTTTTATCTTAGAGCTTCAATATTTTCATTTGAGGAGTAGAGATAATAATGTTGACTTTATAGAGTTATTCGAAGTTTCGAAGGGATGATGTGTGTCATGTACCAGGCAACTATTGACATTATTTTGGATTGAAGATGCATTCTGAAGGGCATCCAGGTGGTGGAAGGTCAAGGCACATTAACAGAACACCTGTACGTTAATTTCTGAAAGTGGGTGAATAATTATGGTGCTAATTATAGTGTAAACCTCTTTGAAAGCTTGTCAGTTCATAGTCCTGGTAAAGCAATATTTGTGTGATTAGCTAGTTTCCTGACCTTCAAATAAACATCTGAACAGGTAGCCTCAGTACCTGGCTCTTACTAAGTGCTCAGTACTGGTAGCACCGGGAAGATACTCCAGGGACAGTAGTCCATGCTCTGATTTTTTTTAAAAATTAGAATTTACTGGAAAAGTACAGGGAGTAATGTATTCAACACCCCCAATGTGCTCCCCACCCGATTTAACAGATAATTTTCCATATTTACTTCAGATGAATAAAAAAGTATTAAAAGTTGTAAGGGCAGTTGAGGGTGACCTTACTGACTGCACCCACAGGTGTTTTCAGATGAACTCTGGACCCAGCCTGGGTGGCATGATTCACTGTAGCTGATCCCTGACACTGAAGCGAGTGAGGAGTTAGAACTCTGTGGGCCAACCCAGGCTCTTGTGGCTTATTCCTGGAAGGGGGTTAACTGGGAGCAGTTCTACCCGCACACATGGGATTGAGAATAGGAGAGGGACAGGGTCCCAGAGACAGGATAGGTTCTGTTACGAGAAGAAGGGAAGCTGGGTAGCAGACACACAGGTGACCATGCGGCTGGAGTAACATGGGAAATTGTGGTAGTTTCAGAACCTCTATAGGTTTGGTTGTTTTGTTAGAAAGAGGGTTTGGAGGCCTTGTGTTGAGACTGCCTCTGCATAGCACGCTGATTGTTTTTATTGAATTTGTGTGTTTATTTGGGCTACTGTATAAGGTGGACTAGGTTTGGCTGCATAAGAAAAAGAAAACCTAAACAATAGACACAAGGTTTTTCTCTTATCTAAGACAAGTTCAGAAGTAAGTGGGTTATTCCAGGGCTAGTGTGATCGTTTATGAACTCAGGCTGCTTTTACTTTTTTGCTCGACCATCCTTAGTACATGGCTTTTTATCTTGGTGATTTCCTCATGGTACCTAGGTGGTGGCTGGTGTTCTGTCCATCACATCTATATTTCAAGGAGGTAGCAGCAGGAAGTGAGGAGGGCAAAGACTGAATTTCACAGATGAATTCTAAGAGGATTTAAGCTTTCTTTTAAGGAGCTTTGCAGGAGCCCTTCTCCTTACCCCTGAATGACTTCCACTTACAGCTCTTGGGACTCTCTATTTGCAAGGAAAGTTGGGAAATGTGCTTGTTTAATTGGCACATAAAGAGTTGGCTGTTTGGATAGGTGGGCAGCAATCCCTGCCCCATGTGGCTTTGGGGAGGATAAGGCTGATGGCAGTTTTGTTGGAGGGATGGGGGCAGGTGCTAAAGGACCCCCAAACCACCTCTTAGTGCCATCACTACTGGGAAAAGCTTCATCAAAGGTACAGGGTCAGTTGCGAAAGAATCCAGTCCATGGTTCTAGAGGTGACCATCTCTGTCGGGATAATGTTTTATTGGCTCAGCCAGATTTTATTCCCTGCAGGATGCTTTCCTTTCCTAAGTCATTGCAAAAGCAATTGTCTGGAAATACCAAGTATCAATTCACGATTTTTGTTCATTTCCTTTTTATTGTTTGGTAGGAAACAAAGGCCCAGAAACAGAACAGGAGCACTTGGGGCGCTTCAGTGCTCTCCTTGGAGGCCTGGGCCAGACATGTATTTATCGTTGTCATCGTAACTTGTTAGAGCTGTCTCAGCATTGTGCTGATTGTCATGCAGTTCGTCAGTCAACGTCTTGTTTGGTGTTCGACTTCTTCCTGGAAGCTGACAGGTGGCCTGTTTTGTTAAATGCCATTTTGGTTCTGAAAACTGCTCTGTATTAAATTTCTAATTACAGCTTTCATAAGGCAACGGGTCATTTTTCTTTGCTTGAGTGGGTAATGAGGCCTTGTACATCGTCTGAGAGTGACGCGTCTACTGTTTTTTCTTGCACCCAATAGAAAAATAGACATCCTGTAAAGAGAAAAAGCCCACCTCTTGGTCTGGGTTTATGTCACTGGTTTATGGCCTTGATTTCATTCTTTCAGTGGAAACACATTGCCTTCTCTTCCCTCTCTGATGAATGCCTTCTCGCCCTTCTGTCTCCTGCTCACTCTGCCTAGAATCTTCTGACTGCTCGTCACACCCTCTGTTCCCAGTCAGAGGTCACTGCCCCAGGAAGCTCTCTCTGATCCCCACCGTGATTTTCCTAGTTGTCACTTCCAGGTCTGTGACTGCTGCCTATTTTGTATATAAAGTGTTTATTTCTTCCTTTAGTGACATATTTGATAAAAACTTACCAGGATGTAAGCTCCGTGAGAGTAGAGACTAACTTGGTTTTGATACTGTTAAAACTGATACTTGCCACTGGCCAGCGGTCAGTAGATGTTTGATAAATGAATGGATGAATGGATGACTGACTGACTGAATGAATGAATGAATTTGTTGAGCACCTTATAATAATAATAATTGATAATATGAACTAAGTGCCATATGCCTGGCCCTGTGTGCTAACTTCTTTTAATAAGCAACCTTCCTGTGAGGTCGGTACTGTTATCATCCCCACTTTACAGGTGGGGAGACTGAAGCTTAGAAAGGTCAGCATGAGTGTGTAATGGGGCCAGACTGTCAGGATAAAGTCTGTCATGCACTGTGTGAGTGTCAGATTGCTGTCATCGCCCAAGGCACACAGTGGTGGGTGGTGGGCTGGATCACAGATGCCCTGGGACAGAAGTGAACGGCACACGGTGTCTGTCCCCGTGGCGCTCACGACTGTGTGGCAGGGTAGGATGGTAACCTGGGTTCCTGGCATCCAGTGAGCAGAAGATGTGAAGATGTGCTGCATGGTGCACTTGACCTGAGTTACTGCGAGGTATTCTAGCTACATGCTGTACCTCAAACTTTGTACCTTGACGGGCTCCCCATTGCCTTTCCACTTCTCTCAGGCTCTTTCCTCATGATCTCATTGTTTGAGGGACCCAATCCCTCTGAAAGAACACCCTCCTTCCCTGAGGTGGAGCCAATTAGGCCAAGCTGGACTCTACCTTTAACTACTCTTGCCTTTATTTGCATCTGGTTTGTCTCAGTATAATGCCATTAGCAGGGTGCGAGGGTCCATTGCTGGGCGACCAGGAATGGTGCCTGCACAGTGTGGAGGCCTTGCTCCTGTGGTCTTGGTTTCCTTGGGAATAAAGTGAAGGATTTGGGGTAGACAATAAGCAAGCATATACCCATGGGCCAAAAGCAGTCTGACGGACTCATCATAGGTTGTCCTCAAATGTTTTTTCAGCAAATAAGTTGTGTTTACTATCCCTGTTAAAAAAGGAAACCATATTCATTCAAGAGAATTAAAAAAAGAGATAAGCAGAAACGGAGAAAATAAAAATAATTTACTTACCCTAAGTGTTATTAAAACTTAGCAATGTATTTTTTCAGGTAGGTGTAGCACTTTGCTCTGTGAATACTCTTGGAATAAACACCCTACATGAAGGGCTTAAAGGTCCTTTAGCCCCTTACTTGACACATAAACTTAATGGGCCAAGAAGAAAGCTGATGGCATAAAAAAATTACAAAAATTGGTAAAGATTTTAATAAGAGAATCAGGCAGTGGTAAAATGTGAGTATAAATCATGTCAAGGGCCTGTCAGCAACACATGTGCCAAGGTGACCAAAATTGGGTTTGATGGGCATGCAAACCAGTTATTGCTGTCTTGCCTCCTCGCCTCTTTTCCAGAGGAGAGCAGGGTAGCATTCAGGAAGGCAGCCGTACTGGGAGGTGTGAGAGCATGAAGGTGTAGACTGGGTTTGGCCTAGAAAGTCCTTCCTCTGCCCTTTGACATAAGTGTGACCTTGGGCAGGTTACCTGGCCTTTTTTCCCCCTCCCTTTGTATGTTTCGTTTTGTATAGTTTCTATTGCTAAGTCTTCAAGTTCACTAATGTTTTCTTTTGCAATTTGTCTGTGATACTTTTATGTAGCCACATTTAGTTGCAAGGGATACTGGGAAGCATAGTCTTTGTTTTCCACCTAGATAACCACATGCCCGGCTGAAACCTGGTGCTTTTCTTGTTAAGGAAGGAAGAATGGCTATTAGGGGACATTAGCTGTTCCTGCCACTCTTCTGAATTAGCAGCTATTCTGATTTCAGTGACTAAGTGGGAGATGGTGCTGTCGGCTTTGCTAGCAATGATGGTAATGGGATCAGTTTCAGTGGAGAAATGGGCAGAAGTAAAACGTGAACAATGGTGTCGATCCAACACTTTGGAATTCTCCCTGTTAGGGTGAAACAGTCAGCCTTCCTGTTATGCTTAAGAAGTAAGGTAGTCAGTTACCTTGTGTCCCATGCTTAATTTTCCCTGAGAGTCTAGGGTGTCCTTGCAGCACGATGGATCGGCTTTACCACGGGCGTATGTCCCGTTGATCAGCTGTTGCTCAGTGCCGAGAGAATTTGATTAAACTGGGGTTCAGACCGAGGTCTAAATCTTGGCCTAGTGCTCAACTGTCATGTCATTCTGGGACAGCATAAACATGGCCACTCCATCTGTCAGACATGGACAGTAACAACTACCTGTGGACCGTAGGTTTATCAGCTTAAGTGTTAAACTACTTACTCTATGCCATTAGGTCTCCCACCGGGGGAGGAGGATAAAATTTTCCTTGGCTTCCCATGACTTGTTACTCTTTCTACCATGTTTGCACAGTGTGTAGCTGTAGAGCTCTTTGTATAACAGTTGGACTCCAATTAAGTGTGAATTAGGAATTATACAAGGTCCCTTCTGTTATTTGCAATAGTAAAGAAATTAGTTAAATATATTAGAGAGAATTGATTTCGGTGAAAGCAATCACTAGATAGCCTATATTTTATGCATTTCCTATTATGTATATTCTTTATAACAAGGCTAGCCATACAGAGATATATAAAGAAGTTAATAATCTACCCCAATACTACCCACTTTAGACAACCAGTTAATTGGTGTGTGTAAAGTTGTGCAAACCTGTACTCTACAAACATATTTACTTGTTCCACATATTTACCCACCCCCACCCCCATGGGATTACAGTTTCTGTTGGGTTGGCAAAATATGGCTCAGGGGCATGTCACCTGTTTTTGTAAATACAGTTTTATTGGAACACAGCCGTGCCCATTTATGTACTATCTGTGTGTGCTGTCTCGACATGATGGAAGAGGTGATAGTTCAGCAGAGAACGTGTAGCCTGAAAAATTGAAAATATGTACTGTCTGGCCTTTTAATGAAAAATTCTGCTGACCCCTGATCTACTTTGCCTTTCTCAGGTAACAGTGTGCCGCTTAACAGTCATGCGTCTTTCTCCAGATCAACAGATACAGATTTAAACCATTCTTTTTAATATCAGCATATTGGAGTCCACTGTGGCTGTGCTATCATTTTAAAAATCACTCTCCTATAGCTGGCATTTCGGTTGTTGGCAGGTTTTTGCCACTACGAACAGTATTGCAGTAACCCCCATACACGTGTGTCCTCACGCCCAGGGGGCTTCATTTTGGTGGGGACGGGTGACAGAGGCATCGTCGCTGAGTGAAAGCATGGGTTCTTTGCCCATTAGTTGCCTTTTGGTTTGAAACCAGCATGTCACATCATCAAATGTCCTCTCTGACCTGGCATATTTTCTTATGATATGACGCCTTTTATAAAAGTGGTTTTTAGTCCTTTTTGACTGTGGCTCCCAGGAAATAAGCTTTTAAACATACACATTCATGTATAGATGTAACTGAGACACAGTCTTCCTGGAACAATACTTAACCTTTTACTACATGCAAAACATTCTCATGTTTTGTGTCTTGTACTGTTTTAATAAACATCAGTTGTTTCTCACAATTATTTTTTTGCCACCGTACTAAAGGGATACAACCTGTAGCTTGAAAAAATATTTTATACAAAGGGGTATTCTTCTGGAACCTTGTAATTTAGTTAAGAAGTTTGGTATTTTTTCTGTTGGTCAAGGCCATCCCTCCCTTCTTCCCTTATTTAAGGATTAAACATTATTTCTCTTATTGAAAACTCATCCATATTTCGATACATAATGTCTTTATGGTTTCAAGGTGGGACACAGACCAGTTTCCTTTGACTTTGGGAGTTATTCTTTGGTCCAGATATTTTCCTGAAGGGAGTACATGTTTTGCCGCCATGGACACACCTGTTAGCCAAGATGTCTTACAGTGTGTCCTCTCAGGTCTAGCCCAGTCCTGACCCCGCCCCCCCAACCCAAGCATTCACACACACACAAACACACTCTCTCTCTCTCTCACACACACACACACTTCGTCACCACTGTCCTCTTTTCCCATCCCTCCTCCCCCAACCTGGCTTTAATTCCCACTGTGTTCTCTGCTTAGTGCTCTGTGGGCTTTGGCCTAGGCCAGCCATCAGAAAATGATTCTGCTATTTCCTCAGGATCTGTTGAAGCCTGCAGTCTTACTTTGGTAATAGAGCCTTTTTTCCTTTGCCAGACAATAGAAACCAACGGATGTCAACAAAACAGTGTATCTCTCTCATCCAACTAAGAATGGCTGGATCCAAGTATGCAAACAGTTTACCAGGAAGCTATATCTCTCTCCCTCTTGGCTCTGCTTCCAGTGTGGGTTTGTTGAATGTTTCAGACAGATTTCCCTTGTCAGAGGGAGGAAGTGATGAGAGATGGGCTGGAGA
Organism: Carollia perspicillata; assembly: GCA_004027735.1. NCBI lineage: Eukaryota > Metazoa > Chordata > Mammalia > Chiroptera > Phyllostomidae > Carollia > Carollia perspicillata. The sequence continues at coordinate 10,675 of PVKM010012701.1, read as the reverse complement.
GACAGGTAGGGGTCAGATCTGGGAGCACTGCGTGTGACTTGCTTAGTGGCTTGGATTTTACCCTCAGGCATGGGGGGATCTGGTGAAAATTTAAAGTGGGAAGTGACCTGAGCCGTTTGCATGTTTCCTGTCCTCACACAAAGGTCTTCTCCATGTGCTGTGCTCTCTCTGTGCATGTCAGAAACCCAATTCTGCCTTTAGAGGGATGGTTACTTTTTGATACCTAAAATATTTTTCTTTTCTTTTTTTTTGAAATTTCTGACACTGTTTGAATGTAATGATTCATATTACGAATTATTCATGAAAATGATCTTTTAAGCTTCTTATAATAGCTGAAATTATCCTTCATTAGATACTGACAGTTCCTTGTGATGGGTGTAATTATAAAAAAATTCTTAGGCTAGCTATATTCTGCAGTGTTAAAATTACGCAAATGAGCAAGAGATAAGAATAGAAGCTGAGTAGGATGGTCAGATTTTATGGGAGAAGAAGGGTAGCAGCATTGAAAAATTTCTAAAAATGAATAAATATGTGCTGTACACATTAAGTACGTTTTTATTACAGTCTGCCTCGATGCTCTCTCTTCATTGGCAAGGGAGCGAATTAATTTTAGCGCCCTGAATTGTTTGTAACTCCTGCCCGTATATAATTCTCATGAAGGAGATTTTTTTTCTCCTTCATTCCGTCAGCATTTTCTGCATGGTACGCTGTAGTAATTTCTAATAGTTCTGAAGAACGGCAAGCTCGTCATTAATACAGAGAAAGCTGAGTGGGGAGAGGAGAGATTGGTGGGTGAGGGCAGCAAGCTGTGGTCCAGTGTCACCAAGGGCTGGTGTGCGTGTAACTGAACCTTAGAAAGCAGGACCTTACCTTGTTCCTCTCCAAAGGATGGCCTGTTGGAGCCAAACTTCTTTTTAAGATTGACCTGAGCAACATTGTGGGGAAACCCTGGGATGGGAAGAATTAATTGAGCAGCATCTGTTATAAACCCATGATGCCCCAAGTGACCTGGCCCTGCCTCTCCAGGGTCTCTGTTAGTAATGCCCCCTTTCTACCTTTTACTGTGGTGGTCGCGTATTTCCTTGGGGGCTTTAGGAAACCCCTGAGAGAGCGGGGGTTGATTAACAGGGTGCCATCACTGACCATACGATGTCACTTCAACTCGCAGGCAAAGCCGGTGGAATGAGCTTTCGCGTCTCTCCGTCTTTGCACTGGACCATGCAGCAGAATGTTCCATGGGGGGAGGCACAAAAATAAGAACAGCTAATGGTGATGTCATGCTTACTCTGGGCCAGGCACTCTCTGAGGAGCTGTCCACTTACTCATTTAATTCTCACATCAACCCTATATGGTAGCTGCTCCTATGGTCTCCCTCCACAAATGAGGAAGCATTAACAGAGAGCTTAAGTCACTTGCCCAAGACCATACAGTAAATTAGGGAGGTGACAGTGCTGGGTAAGTTCTCACCGATTGGCAGTGGTGACACTAGAAAAAACGTCTGACTTGCCCACCTTGAAGGTTCTCAACAAGCTTGGACTTGGTCATGTGGACCTCTCTTTCTGTTTCCGTTACCTCTTTCGACTTCATCCTCCTTCCCGTCCAGGTTTCTGGGCACCCACTGGGCCGCCTCCTTCTGCGCCCACACCTGGCGTGGACCGCCACTCCTCCTGTGGTGCGTCGCTGCGGCATGGGATGGCTTCGGGTCCTCCTTAATTCGTATCTGGGCCGCCCTCCTTGGTGTTTGTTTTTTTCCCCTAAATGTGCACAAACCTCATTATATCTTTAAATGAGAAGAAGTAGATGTTTACATTCTGTTATCTGGTAGAGACCAGAGGTTGGCAAACGTTTTCTGTAGAAGTGTGATAGTAAATATTTTAGGCCTTGTAGACGGTCTCTGTCTCCTCATTCTCTTTATCTCCTCTTACCTCCTCTTCTTCCTAAAATGTACAGTTATTACAATAAAATAGATCCCACCCATGGGATGTAGTCTGCCAACCTGTACCACATATTTGTTGGTATTACATTGCTTCTTTTAAAAATTTTATGTGTCTTTGTCCTTGTGGGTTTGATTTTGGTTCAGCTTGTCCTTCCCGCAGTAGTGATGCCTGCTTATTTGTGAAGTGCTGTGGCCCCACTTGGCGTTTCCTTCTGCTCCCCACTGTCTCATGCCATGCTTGCTTGTGCTTGTTTTGCTCCAGCCACACTGATGCTCTGAGAATTTCTCTGGGATTCAGAGCTACTGGGATTAAGGATGAGGGTTGTTTGCTTCCTTACATGTTTTTTTTTCCTCATAGTTTCCATGGTGGACATGCATTTCTTTTTTATAAGAAAAATATCTACTTGATAAAAGGTAATCACCAGCCTCTGTGTTTTGCATTAAAGGGACATTTACTTCAGGCAGGAAAAAGGAGGTGGGCTAGCTCCTTCCTTTTGGAGCGAAGCTTTATGGTTTGCATAGTGCAAACCAAGGTCTTCTTGTCTACCCCTTGCCTGCCTTTTGAGGCCACTACTGTGGACAGCATCCTTCTCATTTTATAGCTGAGGGAACCTGAGGCTTGACACAGGGTTCCACAATCAGCAAGTGGCGGAGCGAGGTGGAAATTGAGTTTAGGTTTTTGGATTTCAGTCTTGGGACTCTGGCTGTTGCCCTCTTTAGACACAAGTAATCCTGGAATCCTTTTAGTCAGTGTGGGTCAGGAGGAGAGTAGGGTTTCTGGAGTCACCTTGTGAGTGAGGGTGAACCCAGCTCTACTGCTCAATAGCTGTGTGGCGTTGGGTAAGCCACTTACCCTCCCTGGACCTCTGCTTTCTCACATGTGAACTCGAGGTAATGATAGTGCTGCCCTCATGGGATTGTTAGGACTGTGGAATGATATCAGTAAGATGGTACTCACTAAGCATTCACTATCATTGCTATTTCTTTTCTATAAATTTTATTTTTAATTGTAGTATAATCCATGTAACAAAAGTTACCACTTAACCATTTTTTAAGTGTGTGCTTTGGTAGTGTTAAGTACACTGTTGTGCAACCAATCTCCAAAAACCGTTTTCATCTTGCAAAACTAAAAGCCTATACCCACTCCCTTCTCCCCAGCCCCTTGCAGAACAGTGTGCACTTGAAAGTAGCATCTGAAATTCCTAGACAGTTGTTCTGCTTTGCCCTGAGTGTGGGCCCTGCGCTCCTGAGCAGTGATGATGCATTTACACTTGGAGGGGTGGCTCCCTCCCTGGCCATCCCGGTGGCTGCCATTATTGATTGCGTGCTTACACTTGCCAGGCTGTTGGCTAAGCACTTCATGGTCAGTGTGGAATCCTTAGCAAAGTACTTTCTGACATGTTCTGATAGTTCCCCCATTTTACATAAAAAGAAACTGAGTCTCAGACAGGCTAAGCTGCTTATTTAAGGCCTTGTGGCTAATGGAGAGCAAACTTGGAAACCCAGGTCCACTAACTCCAGGGTCATAGCTCTGAACCCTCATCTGGAGGAGTGGCTTTGCATTGGACAGGCTTTACCCCTTCACCAGTTTGTTCTGTGGTGAGACTTTTTTCTTAGCGCATGAAACACTAAGCCACTTGAATAGTGGGTTATTGGGGCACCTGCAGCAGACTTCAGGAATGGAATAGATGTGGCAAATCAGACATCTCCTCCCCTACTGCTCCTTTCCCCTTCTTTCCTTCCCTCTCCTTCCATCCTGCTTATCTCTCCCTTCCAACCTCTCTGTACTTCATTGTTTTCTCTGACACATGTGGAGAGGGCCTGCCATGGACCAGGCCCAGTGCAGGAGGGCACGATGCAAACATGAGGCGCAGTCACTGCTCTTGGAACTCGCAGATGAGTGGGGCAGGGCAGGCAGATGAGCAGGGAGAAGTTAACGGTATGGTGTGGTATGTCCCCTGAAGTGGCACTAAGGATAGTCCAGGGGTGACAAGAGCATGGCGGAGAGCCCTCGCCTGTTCTAGATCTAGAGACAGCAGCAGGGAAGGGTTCCTGGAGAAAGGGGCATCTGTTTGGAGTGTTGAAGGTCGAGTAGGTGTTCTCCAGATCAAAAAGGAAGGATAAGGTGGCCAAAGCTTTCTGAAGAATTCTAAAGAAACCCAATGTGCAAAAGCAGGGAGGATCATTGAACTTAACAATTGATCTTTCAGTAGTCAAAAAAAGAGAAAAAATATATATGACAGCCAGGAGGCACAGGACCAGGTCATACATCAGGGCATGCTTAATGGTGTCCTAGCTCTGTGCTCTTTAGAATGTTTCCTTAGTCATGAAAGAGCCCAGGGCAAATGGCAACAATATTCTAGGGGCAGGGTCAGTTAGCATTAGGGATTCAGATCAGTGGCTGTGTACAGACCAGTAGAGAGTGGAACCTGGGTGCCCCCAAAGGGTGAAGTCTATTGGGTTTCTTGGATGTTGTCTTTATCCAAGCAAAGAGAGCATACAACATTTTTCGGTAACCTGTAAATCTTGACCTCCTTTCACCTGAATGCAAAATCTTCCCTACCACCCATTATTCTAATGAACACAGTCTTTGGTGATGATAAGATGGCTGAGGTCTTCATGTTTCTCTCTTTAAACAGCATCTTTTGTGTTTGGCTCTGATGCGTCGTAAATTTTGTAGTAGGCATCTGGGTCAGCCTATGTCCGGGATGCAGAGTAGAGGTAGGATGAAGGTTAAAGGTTTCTTTCTGAATTACTTGAAGATCTGAGGAGCTGACATGGGGATCTGACCAGATCTCAGCAAAGCCTCAAAAAGTCTTTTTTTTTTTAGTTCTGAATTTAGCAAGCCTCCTTCGATCTATAAAAAAATGCTTTGACATTGCCACCCTCATTGTAGTTAACTTTACAGTAAAACACTGTAGTTAATGATGAGGTCTTCCTGCCTTTTAACTAACCCATGTTAGACAGAGGAAGCAATCAAGTTCTGTGTTTTACACTTGGACACTAGCAAGCACCTAGCCCTTATCCTCTGGCATTCTAGCAAGAGGCAAATTTATCCAAGATATGAAATCTCTCACATACAAATGACTTCTTTGCTGTCCCACTCATCTCTAGCAATTAATCCTGGTGATGATTAATCTTTTAGCGCTTACATTATCTAAAGAACAGTCTTGTTCAACATTCTAGGGACCTGGAAAGTACTGTATGTGTTTAATGTTAATAGGCAGCCACTTAGAAAGGTGCAGAGTAAATTGAATTAATATCGTCTGGGAATTTGGGATGTTGTAAGCAGCAGAAGCCCACAAGTGAGGTAGGTGTATGCTGGTGGAGGGCATGAATCACCTCTCCGCAACAAGAGAATATTCTCATGATTTTTTAATGGCCCCCTGAAAATGAATGTGCAGTACTAAAGTAACTTCTTTAAAAATGAAGGCTTTTTAAATTCTGTGAGTTTAAAAGGGAGGGAGGGAAAGGGAGAAGGGAGGGAGAAGGGGAGGGAGGAATCTACAGACTGTAATGATTCATAGGAGGCAGGCAATTCTTGGGGTGACTGAGCCTGCGTGGAGCCACAAGGTCTCTGTTGACTTTAGAAAGGGGGCTTTGGTGTCCAGGGATGCTGATTGCCTTAGACAGAGCTTTCAGGTTTGGGGCACATTTATGTAACAGGGAGTCCGCTGGCCAGCCAATTTCATCTTCAGGTAGTAGGGTCTGGCTATGATCCTTGATTCTGAGATGACTTGGATCTGTCTTTGGGGCGGAAATTTGGACTTGGCTGATGCTCATAATTAGTTGGGATTATAGACCAGGACTGTGGTGGAGAACAGACTCCCCTTCGGGGCTTTTGTAAGAGCCAGCATTGCTGTCATAATGCAACACAGCTGGGGTCCAGCAGGGGGCACAGTTCTGGTCTTCTGGGGACCGGGCAGCAGCAACTCTCTCTCTCCTTACCATATTTCTCCTGTCATATCACAGAGCTTAGAGTTCAGATAATAACCCTTAGAATCAGTTGTGTTAAGCAGATTTCTAGCCTTTACATTTTCCTCACTTCTCTTTTTGGACTCCTTACTCCCACCCAACTGATCTTCACTTCAGTTAGGCTGAGGTTGCAACTCCACAGCAGATGTACAACACATATGTGCAACGTTGGTCATATTCTAGAGTGATGCTTTTTTTTATGGGCAGCTACCTATAATTTTTGGAATTCTTTTTATAGCAGTTGACGCCTGAAAGTCACCGAAGTCCCTACGTCCCCTAAGAAAAAAACAACCCATCCAAAACCTGAACCCCAACAGAGTTCATGAACATTTGTTGAGTGTCCTTCTGTGTCAAGTCCTGGGAGCTGGTGCACATCCTGTACAGATCTATAAGGAAAAAAAGAGTAAGTTCTCTAGAACCTTGCTGTTCAAAATGAGGTCCCTAGACCATCAGTATTGACACCATCATGTGGGAAAGTGTTGGAAATGCAGACTCTCAGGCCCAGCCCCACTCTTTTAGAATCTGCACTTTATCTAAAGAGCCCCAGGTAGGTTGCATACACATTACAGAGTGAGAAGCATTGCTCCAAGGTTCTGTAGACAGATGGAGGACAGATATTGACACATACTTTGTTATTTCCTCTCCTGTTCCTGTGTCAGGCATCACTAATCAAACTGGGTGCCTTCCCCCAGTGAGCCATGTCTGAACTTCATAATACATCTCAACACAGTGTTTTGGGTAGCTACTTCCAATTGCTTAGAGCAGGCACTCGAAATCAGGTTCAGCCACTTTACCTACACCACAGCCCATGATTCTCTCTTACAACAGCAACATCCTGGGCTCACTGTATCCACTTTCTCCCCTGTTTTTCCTCATTCTCCACAACAAGTCATCTTTTGAAAGTACAGTTGACCTTCCATATCCATGGTTTCTGCTGCATCCATGGACTCAACCAACCTCAGAAAATATTTGGGAAAAAAATGACCTGTTAAGTTGTTGCTGACATGTACTGAGTATTTAGGCCTACCATGGTAGTTCTGTACTGAACATTCAGACTTTTTTCTTGTCATTATTCCCTAAATAATATAATTAACAACTATATAGCATTTACATTGTATTATGTACCATAAGTAATCTAGACATGATTTAAAGTATAGGGGTGGATACGACAGGTTATATGCAAGTACTACACCATTTTATGTAAGGGATTTGAGCATTGCAGATTTTGGTATTTGCAGGGGGTCTTGGAACCAATTCCTCATGGATACCAAGGGATGACTGCACAAAATTTCTCTGCTTAAAACCCTTTACTGACTTCTCATTGTAATTAAGATGAAATCTGAATTCCTTACCATGACTTGTAAGACCTTGCTTGACTTGGCCCCTGCTCACCTTTCAGCCCTGTTTTGTGCCTCCCTTCCCTCCTTGCCAGCTAGTCTTTGCCCTCTGGCTTCATTATAGTTCCTGGAGCATGCTGAGCTCTTCCCGCCTCAGGGATGGGACAGACCTAAGCCACTGTCTCTCCCAACCTCCCCATTGTCCATGTGAGAAACCCGAGGAACACAGAGGTTTGATCTGGCTGAAGCCACATGACCAGTCAGAGCTGGAGCGAGTTCATTTCAGTGCTCGTGGTAAGTTGCCTGCCCCCAGTGGACCACACCAGAGAGACTCCAGTGAGTCCTTGGCTGCTTCTCCTCATTCCTCAGGGCTGGCCTTGGGCCCATCACCTTCTTAGATAGGTCTTCTCTGGTGTGCTGCTCAAGCAGCCCCAGTCTTCTTTGTCTCAGCATTCCAAGTGTGTGCTCTAGAGCTAATTTGCCATTAGTTTTATTTATCTGTTGTTTGGCTTGTTTTCAGTCTCTCTGCTAGTTTCTAAGCTCCCTGGTGGCAGACATCCTGTTTGTTATTGGCTGCATGCCCAAAGAACCAGACCAATACTTGGCACTTACTAGGTGTTCAATAAATATAATTTGGACATATGCATGAGTAAATTATGGAATGGGAGGACAGTTTGCAGGACTCTGTTCTAAGATGTCTAAATTAAAAACCAAAATTAAACCATCTTAAAAGTTAGATATTTCATTTGTTGTCCATACTTGTTTGTAGAGTGCCTTTGAAAGATGACTTTGAGGCTGTTCTTTGGACTCAGGAACTGGTTCTTAAACCTGAGAAATGTTTTTGGGTTTCTAGTTGGGCAAAAAGTCAAGCAATGATTTATCAGTTGCAAAAAATAGTTTGTATTTTTCAAATAAACAATCACATTTTCTTCATAAGTAACCCATCTGCTGGGGAAGGATGCCTTCATAAACACAGTGGCAAGATTGCATAATCCAGACTAACCCTCTTTTTTTAGTGATACAGCTTTTTTTTGACACTGGACTGTTCTGTCTATGGGTCCATTATCCTTGCCCAAATGCAGAGAGGGCTCCGCATTAGTGGAAAGATCAAAGTGATTCATGGTGTTAAACAAAATTCAACTGAATAAATTTGATCTAAATGGCTTTATTACAAGATTCATGACTTGGGCAGCATCCCATCTAGCAACTACATGGGCAGTCCTAGGATCTGTGTAAATGGAAGGATTTTATAGGAAGAAGGATGGGCTATTAGGAAGAAGAGAACTGTTAGTGAAAGAAAAGAAAGGTTTATTTTGGAGCCTGGATATCTTTTGTTTCTGGAAAGATATGAGGAAGGGTTTTTATTGTGTAGACTGCCTCTTCTTTCTATGGGGGCTGAAGAGGCCAACCAGAAAATTCCATACTGTTTCATTATGTTTCTGAGAGGGGCTGAAACGTCACTTCAGGTGACGTTTCGGGTCTTCAGCTCAGAAGAGCTTTCAGGTCTTTAGCTCAGGTCTTCAATCTAGGTTTGGTACCATGGGCTTTTTGCATGAGCGATGCCATTTTGGGCCTCTGGGTTTTTTTCTTTAACAGATGTAGGTCAAACAAAGCTGCACGTGGACAAATGTCAACATTTGTTTTCTTTGACCAATGAGTAGTTGATAGGCCTTGACTGCCCAAACACTTATCTTTGAGTTATGTTGGGAAAAAGATACAAAAGCAAATCCAAAGTGAGAATTAATACTACTCTGTTACCTAGAAATGATTTCGGCTGCAAGTAACAGTCATGGCTTTTAAGAATAAGGTTTTTTTTCTCTCATGACAAGTCACTTAAAGGTTAAACTGGCTGATGAGAAAACGGAGGCTCAGGTTGGTTAAACAGGAAGCAAAGTTCACTCACCCATTTGGGCTCTAAATTCAGCCCCTTTCTACCAAACTATGGCAGTTCACTAGAGAACATAAGGAAAATAGGACATCCTTCAAAAGATTTTCCACTCTCAGATTCTTAAAAATATCATTATGCATAATGCAGGTGCTACATGCTAAGAATGTGTATATAAGCATATGTCCTGCCTTTCTGAACAGTAGTGGGAGAGACTTTCTGGTAACGCTTTTTTTTTAAACCTCTTGATCCCCTTCACTAATTTTCCACTCCAAACCTGCCTCTGGCACTCACCAGTCTATATTGTTCTTCATTCATACCAGAAGATTGTTCACATAGTTGTGACACGAAAGGGTAATAGAAATATTTTTCAAATAGGAAAACACTATGCTTTCATATTTAGAGATAGTCCCTATCTTTTAACATTGCATTTTTATCCAGAGATGTATGAAAGCTGACTTTGTCCCAAAAAGTTTGTCAGTATGACACCGAATCCATCAGGCGTGTATTTGTCACACTTCAGTGAATAGAAACACTGCATTTATTAATTTTATTGAAGAGGTTAGTGAAAAAATAGTGTCAGACTCATGCTACACATACAGTTTTGCATCTTGCTTCTTCCCGTTAGTCGCCTATCCCAAGGCTTTCCTCTCGGTGGACAGACTGCATCTGGGGGGAGACCAGCGCTCAGCCAGCTTCCTGTTGCTACACCCCTTTTTACTGTTACTTACTGAAAGATGCTGCAAGGAATGGCTCTTCTATGCAAAATTTTCCCATGTTCCCAGTATTTTGGGGGATATGATAAAAAAAAGAAAGGAAATTGCAGGATGAAATGCTTTGTTTTTTTCCTGACCTTTGTTATGGGTTTTCTCTGTGCTCCCAGAAGGATTGGGTCATGTGAAAGTGTCCCCAGCAAACAGGGCCTCTCGGCCACTCTCTCTAGCATTAATGGAAGGTTACCACTTAAGCACCAGTAGGCAGAAATCTAGCTGGTTGTATTTGTGTTTCCTGAGTTGCTGTGGCGAGTGAATATTGTTTTCTGTATTTATAAATCAAATTTCCTCTTGCTGAATTATCAGCTCATTTCCTTGGCATATATGTTTTGTTTTTGCTGTGTGTTATATGAGGGTGTAGCATCAATAAAGATGCTGGTTTTTTGTTTTTTAACCAGCAGTTCCTCTTTTATTAATTAACCTTATGGCACAAATAACCGGCTTTTGTTTTTCACAGGGTCACATTTCTATAGTATAGGAATAGTCATAATTTTTCCTTCCTTTTATAGTGTCCCCCAGTTTAGGTTTTTAGCAGCTGGCCTGGTTTAGGCATTTCGACAGTCCATATTTTGAGGACGAAGCTTTCAAGCCTTTGTTTAAAGGTACTTATAAGGGTTTATGATCATTAATGGGGGAAAGCATCTGTAAACCCCGTTGAAATCCCCCTGCCATCTTTCCCATGGTATAATTACTGCTGTAGATGTGGTCTAAGAACTTGGGCTTACTTTTCCTTCAGTAAATGAAAGAACAGCTCTGGTTCTTAGTCTCC